>JAUMHL010000015.1:5801776-5822818 GCA_032362345.1 Sandelia bainsii
AGATGAGGAAATCACCATTGCATGCTTCTACTTAAATGTCCTACTTTCATGATATAATATCACTGTAGTGTGAACTTGTTACGTTTTCCATAAATTTCACCCGAAAGTCAAATATCCCTAACTTTTTGAGTAGCGTATGATTCACTAAACAAATATTAGAAATGTACAATCACATAAAAAAAATAATAAAGAAAAAGACAAATATCAAAATGAAGATTTGGCATTCATTGTTTTGATGGTCACATATACATACATTTCTCATATAATGTTATATATATGTTAAATAATACAGGACTGTTATACATTTGATACTCATACAAAACTTACAATATTTCTATATGTTATTATTCTCAATCTTAAAGTTGTATTTCATATTTTTTTTAAATTAAACAGCAAAATGTATAAAGACCATGAATGGATGATTTTAAAGGTTCAACTCTTAAATTGTGCCTGACTTTGATATTAAAACACATATCTTGGCTTAAATGAATTTTACATGAATCATACATGGATCAGTGTAATTCAAGTTAAAAATAGACTGTTTACCACACACACAATGAAGGATGTAGGTAAATAAAAGCAAAGGTCAGAACTGCATGCCAAAATACAGGTAAAAAAATAATTGCAATGTACGATATATTAAATGTTTTTTTGTTTTGTTTTTTTACAAACTTTAGAGATACAAGCAAAGTCACAGGCTATATATCAGCATTTAACTTTGGTGCTATCCACTGACAGTTCTCTTCAGAGAAATACCATATGTATATGCCACTGAGTGAACAGTTCTTTCATCCCGCAGATGTCCACTGTGGGCAAAAACTATTTAAGTCTTGTTACACCAAAGACGCTTCTTCATTGACACAGCATTACAGAGAGTAACATAGTGAGATGCTTGATCCTATGTGCTACACATAAAGATATTAACTGCTGATGACAGATGTTTTTCTGCCATACAAATGGATGACCAAGGCTGGTTTTTGCTCCCAGTGTTATTTACCATTTAAAGGATATCAATGTAATTCTAATTCAGGTCATGCTGATGCAATACTGAAATGAAATGCTCCAGCAAGCAGCCTACACTGGAGGTGGTCCGTTTGTGTAGCTGAGCATTGGGTAGAAGGAATGAGCAAAGTTGTTAGACTGAGCACAGTAGTCCTCCTCAGACATTGGCAGCAGGAAGGCAAAGATCACTAACAGGAGCAGGAACAGCTGGAAAGGCAACGCCACCCAGAGGACGCGCCACAGAAAGGACGACCTACGAACTGGCGATGTCTCTGAATCAGAAGGGAAGGAAGCGGATCCAGCGTCGCTGCGAGACCTGCTCACACACACGCAGTCACAACGCAGCACAGACTCAAGTTTAGTCACTCAGCAATCATCAGTAAGATCATACAAAAACTTATCATATGCTTTATCATCTTAATCCCTAATTTGAGAATAGAATAACAACAGCAACTTCGCCACAATAAACCAAGCAAAAATAACTTACAAATTAACTTTGCCTTCCTAGTACTTCTGACTACTTCCTAATCTAATAGCCTTCTCTACATGAGCTTGATTGTTTAAGTGTCTTCTATCAGTTTTAAATCCAAATAAGATCTCAGTTCAGTGAGAGAACTGCGTGACTGTACTTTACAAGCACCGTGCTGTGTTGGACAGACTTTGCCAACATGGTTCAAAGCAATGTTGGGACAATGTTTGACAATGATCTACATGCTGACTGAGACTACGACGACAATCACACAACAGTTTTCAAGGCATACTGTACATACAATCCTGCAACAAACAATTACATTTAATATGTGAGCTTGCATTCTTTTGTAAAAGGTGTCAGAATAAGAGAAAAAGGCATGCTGCAAGTATCAACTCATATACATATATATTGTCTGAAAAGACTCAGTTTGTGTCCTGTTGAAAAATGCAAAGCATGCCAAGGCAAGAAGAGCAAAGCCATTAGAAACAGCTTCCTTGACAAGGTAGTTTAGCTAAGCAGTGCTTTAGGACATGACTAATTCACCTCATTGCTGAGATGTGGACAAGTAGACTGATACCACTCTGTTGTCTGAGTGATAAATATGAATGTAGATCTATGAGCTAAGTTAAACTTTTTGCATAAAGACTGGAAGCGGAGAGGAAAAGCTCTGGCTCCATCTCTGTCCGGAGCCGTTTCTCTCTGCTTCCAGCTCTTATTAAGAAAACAAATAACCGTATCTCCTAAATGTCATACTATTCATTTAATTGTATTGATTACAGTCACCGTCGCCCTCAGTAAAAACTGTCTCCTTACAGCACCAAAGGAGAAGCCACCATTAGTTAAAAGGGATTTAGCTCACTAATATACTGTAGCTCTGTGCTAAAATAATTGCTTTATTTATTTAAATTAGGAGAAAGCAGGCTTCCATTACTCTTAACATATGTTACTAACGTAACCCCTGACTCCAGGAATGCATGGACATTAGTGATGTATGATTCACGCTCAGGTTTTCTTACACTGTTACCAAAAGTGCCCCTTTACCACTTCACAAACAGAGACCTGAGCAGCAAGACTCACAGATGACAGACTGAGGGGTGGGCAGATGGTGGATAGAAAGTGAGGCGGCAGCAGCAGCAGAAGAAGAAATGTCACACAGAGAGAAAGATAGACTGAAGCCTTTGCATTGTTCATTGCAGACATTTACTGGCTCAGCAGTTTAAGAGAAAAAAGGAGCGTGTGTGTGCTCAGTAGTGAGGAGGTGTTAGATGTGGAGAAATATTTGTGTCATACAGTACGTAAGAAATGCCCCCTGGTTAGTGACATTAAGCAGCCAAGGACACTGGCAGAAAAGAGGCCTTGCACCACTCTTTTATCAAGGATGTGTGGGCTGCCACTCATCTCATCGCCTAGCCTACACAGAGCGTCTAGACGTACAGAAGATGATGGAATTCACTATCATGAGCTGTTAATCTGGCACAAGCATTAAATGCTGAAATTGGGAATTTTAACCCCTCAAAACACCACTTTTGTTTTAAGACCTGGGCAAGATTACAAAGCATGAATCTGCCTCCCAGTGCATCATGGGCTGATGAGTTCCATTATCTTCTGGGAGTGCTAGAAACCAACAGAAAGGTACCTGTGGTGTGGGCTGCTCACAGAGGGTCCGGGCTGTGACAGACTACATTTGCCCCGTTGCTGTTTGCAATGAACAGGGGAGGTAAAAGAAAGAAAGAATGTTTCAGTCCAGGCAAATCAAGACAAAGCTACCGATGAAAAGAAATCCCAAAATGAAAGAAGAGAAGCAACAAAATCATATGTGAAGGTGATAGACTTTGTGACCTGTGATAATAAGGACTCTGGCTTTTCAAAGTGCATCACTACTTTGAAGTGCGTTGGCTTGTGAGTGCAACAGCACAATGACATTTAGTGACATACACATCATATAAGCAGCGACATGCTTATTTGAACTGATCTTTAGGAAAATATTTCTTTCTCATCCTTAAAGCCTAGAATATAAAACATACTATAAACTATATTACCATAAAATCACACTTTATATGCATATTTGATCATTTTAGCAGTTTCATTATAGCCAGTATTCCTGAGAATAAAACTACAAGGATAAAAACAAAACGAGAGTGAGAAAAAAATCAGAGGAAAGTCTATTGGGAAGAGAGATTTGTAGGATAGAATATTTCATTTCGGAAATACTGGAAGCAAAAAAAGTGTAAGCTAGATTAGAACTGAAAAAAAGTCTACCAAGAAGAGGAAAGAGGAAATAAAAAAGAAAGAAAGGATTCCCCACTTCTCTAGTAGGATTTGCTCTGAGAATAGACAACATGCAAGAGGAAGAGTAAAAGTTCAGAATTCAGAGGGAGAACGTGTGAAGCAGGTTGTGGAAATGTAGAAAAGTGTTAGGAGAGATCTTGGGATGACAGGGGTGAATCTGGTCTTCAATGGGGCATTCGGGGCACAGGTTACGTGTCTCTATCTATCTCGTACCGTCTTTCTCTGTTTCGTAACAGCTACCAAACCCAGTTTGTCAATGAGCTGCATTTACAAGTAGGTGTAAACGTTACCGATCGTCGCCGACTTGGCGTGCTCCGTCCTGATACAGGACTGAGGGAACCAGATGTGTCCAGCTCATCAGCAGACGACCAAGAAGACAGATCCTAAAGCAAAAGTTTACCCACAGAGAATAAGGTGGTTAGAGATGCTTGATGTAGACAGTTCAGGCAGTATGCAAATAACAGCCTGTGGGTATATCTGTACATCTGGCCATGTAAAAAATATCTGTCTCTGATAAAGCATTCAGTTTTCTGTTTTATAGCTTATATCAAACTTTTACATTATCATTTTTAATAAATCCACTGTTGAAAACAATGTATATACAAAACTCTCAATAAATATGACCTTGTAAAATCTATAAAATGCTGCCCCCATGTGAAAATGGTCCCAAGATCTATTACACGCATGAGGGATATACTGTATTTGCAGGTATATACAGTAATGAGTGATCTACCTGTTGACTGCTTGTGATGTCCAGAATCTTGGCAAGCTCTCTGAGGTCTCTGGTTACTTCTTTTAGCAGAAGTTTGAGGCGGTTCCCAATAACGTGAACCTTCTCTTTGGCCTCCAGGCAGTCACTGCCTTGAGAGTTGACCAGTAGCTGGAGAGACATGTCTTGTAGCGAGGCAACTTTTAGCTGGGAGTCCAGCAGCTCCTGGCGGATTTGCTGTGGGGATTGTGCATTTAAAACAACAAATTCAGCTATGTTTTTCAACTGTTTCTGTATCTGCTCAACACACACACACACACACAGTCTTGTCTTTCTGTATATAATTTATTGCTTCTCACAACCAATTCTGTAGCTGTTGTATGTAACCTATTCTTTGTTGTTATTGTCAATGTCTAAACTGTCCTAGAAGAGCCACAAAGGACCAGAAGCAAATTCCTTGTATGTGCTAGCATATTTGGCGAATAAAGCTGATTCTGATTCTAATTCTATGTTTCTACTGTGAGAAAATAATTGCTTTAGTAATCAAATTATATGTTGTGTCATATTGATGTAATTAATAAGGTAATAATTCATTACCGTAAGTGTTTTATGATGCTCATGGAGTGTATCACTGTCCTGGATGGGGTCAATGGGAACCACCTCATTCCTCCTGCGGTCGATGTTTTCCAACCAGAGCAGCAGACCGTGACTCATCTCATGGAAGTCCTTTTGATCAGATGTGGATGTTTATGAATGAGAAAATATGAACAAGGCAGCTTCTGTCTTAAGATAACGACTGCCACTTACTTGACACTGCATGAGGGCTTCCTGTAATGAAGACCTCCACTCATCCAATGAGCTGCCCAGTTTGTCCCAGTGGTTATTCATGTCTTTCAGTTTGACCTGTAGCTCTCGGGACGACTCCGTGTCTGACTGCACAAATTCAGCACTGCACAGGTTGATGGACAGCACAATAGCCTTGCGCTTGTCATACGCCTTCTGCAGCTCCTGTAGACAAACATTTACATTTAACTAATTTGCATCAGCAAGAAAAACTTTTAAAATATATAATTTAAAAAAATTTATAGTATTTTTGACAAAGACAAATTAATTAAAGAAGGAAGCATAAGTGTAAAGCTATTACTGTACCAAAGACAATAATACCTTGAGCTTTTTGATGCGCATCTCAATTGTCTGGATGTCTGTGCTAAGGTCCAGTCTGCGCTGCTGCTCCAGTTCATCCTCCGTCTCTCTCAGCCACATCCAAACATTGTTCAGGTCAGAGTTCAGCTGCTGCCACTGCTGTTGACTCTGCTTTGTGCGGATCTCTTTGCTGAGGTCTTGAGCCTGCAGGAGTTCCCAGCGTTCAATCACTCCTGGGGTGCACAATGTAAGAAAGTTGGTGTAAAAGAAAACAACAGGCTATGAAAGACCACTGGATAGTATACAGGCAACATTTGTACATGTCAACCTTTCATGTCGGATATATAAATGCAGAATTGGTTGTGGTGTATTATTACCAGATGTCTGGGACTCTGAGCTACTGGGATCTGCCAGTCCAGAAACTGTGTCTTCCTCCTCCTTCAGCTCAAAGCCCATCCTCTTCACTGTGTCAATACTGCCACGACATTCACCCAACAGTCGCATCTACAGAATGAATGCAGGTTATAGGCAATATTTTATTTACTACAAGCAGCATAAGCAGAATATATTAAACATGTACTAAAGGTGAAAGTAAAGCCAACGAAATATGACTCAACATTATTTAAAAACATAAACATTTTTAAGGTGTTACACAAATTTAAAAGTTGTTAAAATGCATGTACATACAAAATGCTGAATTAATTTTGATTTTATGTATAGTGTGTATAGAGTAAAAAAATGATTTTATGTAGTGGTTATTGTGGCATCCAATTCTGGTCTAACTGTAAGAGTGACACATACATATCCCATGTATGAGCCATCCAGTTCTGTGCTTATAGGAGTGCGGCTGTGGCTGCTGTCCGTTTGTTGAGGGTGGAAACGGCTGACGTCCAGAGGATGAAGATGTGAGTCTGTAGAGGCAACGTCCCCTGTTGACACAACATCAGCTGGTCATGCTTGCAGAATATGACAACACATTCAATCATAATGACTACCTGAAATATGTTCACAACTCAACGCACCGTTCAGACAGAGAAACAAGACGTGGAGTGCAAAAACTGAGTTAAAAAGAAGTAGGAATACTGTTTGGTTATTTTGACCACTTGTCCCTCATGGTGCCCAGTGAAGTTTGCCAAGTGATTATTGCTGCATTTCCTAAAAAGTTAAACTTTTTTCTACTTCCTCTTCTATGGCAAAAACATCCTCACTGCAGTCCTGTCCCGTCTTGTTTGCATTCGGGGTCAAAACACAGCATTCAATTGAATTTTTCTAAGGCAATGTGCCTCTGTGTGAACGGAGCATCTGAAATTTTTACTTTAAACTGAAATCCCTTCAGCAAGAAGTGCACAGTTCAGACTTCAGAGTTCACTGTGACAATAAAACAACATGCTTTTCTTAAACACAAAACGCACATAAAAAACCCCCCAAAGAGGTTAGCCACACAGCAAACTGCAAGTAAAAAAAGAATGTAAAGGAAAAAAGCCAGTTAGAAAGACGGGTTAGGCTGAATTCCATTTCAGTTCTGCTGAATTAGAGACCAAAGCAGAACAAGTGCATTGAAGAAATACAAATGTAATTAAGCCTGTCCCACTGTGTTAGAAAGTGTTGGCACTAGTTACAATGGGTGCCCAAACTGTGAGAGGAAATCAACACAAATCAAAGTGCAGCTGGTGAACAGGCTACAGGTGTGGTATCACTCAGTGTAGCTGTTATTTCTGGCCCCAAACACTAGTATGTTGGGGGCCGCTGTTGCCTACCAGTGGAGGACCTCAGTGTTTGTTCAGTTAGTTTAACATAGGCTTCTGGGCTCTCTGGGATCACTACATCTGGAAGAAACATTATAAGTACACACATTCAGCAGTGGGTATTGCACTATTTGACTTCCTGAATTGATTAGCTTTGGCATTTGTTTGCAGTTTTTAACTTTATTTGATGCATCACAAGGTGATTTGCCATACAGATCCAGTAAGTAATCATTCACAGGAAAACACCACATTGACTTTCTTTTGTCTAAATCTTTTAGTCCTTACAGTCTGTAATGTTGTTTTGTGTTTTAAAGCAGCCAAGAAAAAAGTCTTTGTACCATAAGCCTTTCTTTAACAAGATAACTTATTTCATGTTTTGGCTTCTTGGAAAGTTGGCATATAGTGTCATGCTCATGCTCTTGCTGAACTGATGCATAATGACACAGGAGTTTTAACTTGGAGATGGATAACTCTTTCTTCTAACAGTAACATTGTCTGATTTTGTAACACAAACTTTAGTGTTTATGACAGATTTACCATTGTTTCAAATAGCAATTTCTAAAAAATCTGAAAAATCTCTTAAATTTTAAGTTAAATACTGTTTGTGTTTGGAAACTAACCTGACAAGGTTGAGGCAGGACGCTGCAGGAATTCTCCCTCTTCACTCTGCTGCTCTCTCAGGGCCCTGCTGGCACTCTCCAAACCGCGACTAAGGTCATAGTCATGGTCCCACTCCAGGGGGATGGAGTCTACGCTGGCTGGGGTGTCCCTGCCTGAGCGCTCGGTCCGGAGCTGCGCTGCCAGGGAGGCGGAGCGACCGGAGGAAGGCAGAGGTGACAGGAATCCATCACCCAAACGCTCACTCCAAGGCAGGCTGGATAAATCGACAGGCTCGTCCAGCTCCAGCTCGCGGTCAGAGAATGACACTTCTGTATCATCATCTGCAAGCTAAAAAAATAAGTTCATGACATTTATTCATGTGATGACGAGACGAGAAAAAAGTCTTTCTTACACTCTTAAAAAGAGGTCTTACAGGAAGCCGGATTAGCTTTTTGTAGTAGCGCTCCACACGGCCAAACACTTCCTGACAATAGCGTTGCAGCTCCTCCAGCTCCTCCTCTATGACAGCAGCATCTAGAGGCTCGCTCTTCTCTATCAGTGCCTCTCCCTGGTGGAAAATGTGCTCAATCTTGGCTGTTGTCAGGGAAATCTCCTGTTGGAATGACTGTGGGAACAGAGGAGGAACAGCAGATAAACACGTTCTTGTTAATATACTGAGCTTTTTACTGTTTCAACATCTAAATGGAAATTGAGTAATGAAATGTATAATTATGCTTTGAAGTACTATTTGACTGTAAAAGACAATAATTATAGCAAACATGTGACAAACCTACCCTTAGTTGTTTGATCTTGGCCTGAATGTCACATTCAGAGAAGTGTTCGATGTTGGTAAGCTGCAGGTCCATCTCTGTCAGCCACACCAAGATGCCATCTCTAGCTGTTTCAAACTCCTCTCTTTGACTAATAAAATGCTGCATAATTGAAACAGAGACGGTGGTTTATGAACAAACTACACTTTAAAAAGCATAAAACATTATATCAAATCCAACAAAACATTCTCTGTGGCAATTACTAGCCATTGACAAGCAGAACACACAGGTGCTGCCATCTAGCATACACTGCAAGTGAGAGGAGAATTTAAAAATGCATGTGCTGGTTGAAATTTGCATTAAATAAAAAATATATTAACATATATACCTTAAGCCTTCGGAGGATGGATGTCACCCTCTTCTGCAGGTTGTCCCATCGCTGATTGGCATCATAAGCCATCTCCCTCAGACGACATGAAGAGTCAGTGCGGTTTTCTCTGGCTAGTCGCCGATATTGCTTGTTGATTAACTCCAGCTGGGTCAGGCTTTCGTGGACTTGTCTCTGGAAGGCCTACAGAAACACATCCAGACATAAATTGTTTCTTAGAAAAGACAACTTTGTAAAATACATTGTGTTACATTTGTGTGTCTGGTGAACACTTAATAATACTGAGTTGACGGAAATACATCAGCTCCCTGTCCTGAGTCAGTTTAAATTGTTCATAGTTAAACATAATATGTTTTCAGTCTGTATTGATACCTCAAATTTCTTAAGTTCCTCCTTGGCTACAGTGTACAGAACACCAGAGGAGTTGGGCAGAGCAGCAGTCTTTTCTGAAGTGGCCAGCCACTCCTCAAATCGTGCAAAGTCATCTAGGAATTTCTGCCATAAACGCCACGTCTCCTCAATTCTAACAGGGAGAAACATTAGTTAGCTCACGTAGGAAAATATAATATTTACATAGAATAATAAGATACTGTTTCATCATCTTCTTACTTGAGTCTCCTCTCCATAGACAAGGCACAGATGCTCCTCCAGCGGCGATCGAGGCTGCGAGTTGCCTGCTGGATGGAGTCGCATTCTGCATCAGTGGCGCAGGCATCACAGTCATGCAGTAGAACCTCGCATAGATTTAGTACTGATGCCACTCCTGTACTGTGTTTCTCTATGTCACGCTGAAGCTCCTGACAGGGAAGATAGGACAGAGATTGTGAATATATAAATGTGGGAAACACTAAAACAGAGGAAGTGAGAGAGAAAGAGGTAAATAATAATACAATGTAAAACCTTAACAATGCCTCCATAGACTGATAGTCAGATCATTCAAGTACTCACTAATACCTAAGTTGTCCACAAAAATATTATAAATTCATAAAATGTTTCCTGATTTTGCTGTCCCATTCAGGTTTTTTATATTTTAATTTTGGGTCTGATTACTGGTGTATTTGACCAACAGTAAGTACTGTGTGAAACACACAAAGGAAAAAATGTGCTTCTATATTTAGAAAAAAAAAAGAATAAAGGCAATAAAAAAACTTAAGAACTAAATTCAATACCTCTAGCAAAACTGCTCAGTGTTAGTTTGAGGTTGGTACATATTTTAAGCACTGAATAGCATGTTAAGTATAATATGTTACCTGCTGCAGATCAAGCTTCCTCTGAATCTCCTGGAAGTCACAGGAGTCATAGGCGATGGGTTTAGACAGTTCAGTCTCAATGTGGGCCAACCAGGACCGCAGGCTGCTCATATTCTTATCGAGCTGCTGCACAGCCACCAGTGTCTCTCTCAGCTTCTTCACTCTATAAACATAGTCAAGACAGGTCAATTAATCAATTTGTTCATTAGAACAAATTTAAAATCAACAGGCACTGACTAGAGAAAAAATACAATAACATAATTTAATGCAATCTCTGCATTACAGAGCTACAGTATTTAAGTGATCGGGGGGGGTGTCTCCTCACCTGGCTCCAATGAGATCCAGGAGGTGCTGCCAGCGGTCGCTCACTTTGTTGAGTTTTTGTTCAATCTCGGCAGCCTTGCTCTGGTGGCTGGCCTTGGCCAGACGCTCTCCCAGCTGGTGCAGGTGCCGCTTGTTCTCCTCAGCCACAGTGATCTCCTCCTGGTAGTCCTGAGACACAATGTGATACAGCAAGGGTGTGAAGATAATTTACACAGTTTGCATGATGTACAGATTCTCAGTGAAAAGTAAAAGGAATTTCTGCACATTGTTGCAGTTCTTCAATGTTCAATGAATATGTGCAATTCACAATACAGGAAACGTTCCTATTTACCTTGCGAAGCTTCTCGATCATCTCTTCAATACTGATGTCTCCATTTTGGGAGACCTTGCTCTCCATGTTGGTGAGCCACTCGCAGAGCTCCTTGTACTTCTCGTTGAATACAGTCCACTCATTCAGCTTCTCGCTCAGCTGCTGTCTGCGCAGGGACAGCTGCAAAGGCACAGCGATGTGTTTTGCATTGCAAAAAATCAATTAATGCATGTTAAATATGACAAAAGTAAATTCATGTCAAAATTCTGAAAAGGATGCATTGCTACAGATCAGTGCACCCTAGCTCGTTCATTTGCATCAAGCAGCGAGTGTGTGCTTCAGTGTGTTTCCTGTGTGCATATTTTATCTGCTCAACACAGGATGTAACTTTGAAAAAAAGATTAACTTGAGGTTTCAGGTTTTCTGTAGGGTGTCACTATGAGTAAGTAAGCTTAGCACCACAAAACAACTAAGTTCCTTTTTAAAATTTAAAGGAACAACACCTA
Source organism: Sandelia bainsii (assembly GCA_032362345.1). Taxonomy (NCBI): domain Eukaryota; kingdom Metazoa; phylum Chordata; class Actinopteri; order Anabantiformes; family Anabantidae; genus Sandelia; species Sandelia bainsii. Next base: position 5,813,285 of record JAUMHL010000015.1, read on the forward strand.
GTTTTAGTACGTACTGTATTCATAGATTCCAACTTTTTTTTAAAACAGTACAAGTCAAGTCGTGACTTGAAAAAACTAAACATGAAATCTCTTTAAAACTTGTTTGTTGTCTCAATGAACTGCAAGTCTATGTGTGAAAAATCTCTTATGTACAACTATATGTCCGGCAGTTTGCATTACATTTGTAACTTGTAATTTAGTTTGACACTGGCTCCACCAAGTGGTAAGACAATGGACTGCAGAGGTAAGACAAGTGTTTCAATTAGTAACGTAAAATAAAATGTCAAGTAATTTGAATGTAGTTTAATGTAATTTGAATGTAGTTAACACAGGAGATGCAGAGAAATGGTGTAACACACTATACCTGGTGGCAGATTTCATCCCACTGTCGATGAAGCAGCGCAATTCGCTCCTGAAGGACAGAAAGGTCTTCAGCGCTGATGTAGCAAGACAGGGACTCTCTCAGCACAGTCAGATGGGCCAGATCCCCTGTCCAGCCATCAAATGTATTCTCCAAGTCCTGTTATTGACACAACACTTGGTAAAAACACATGACCTGAACGACAATGTCAATATTCATGTTAAGTTCCCACATGTGTAATTACTGAAAACAATGCCTAGATGCTGTTACCTTGCAACGCATCTGCTCCGTTTGCAGATCCTCATGGTGATCAGGAAGAGGCTGAGAAAGTTGGCGTTTGAAAGCTCGAAGTTTTTCCAGTGAACCACCAATCCCTCTTTCACACCTCTCCCAGTCCTGTAATAAGATTATAAGCATAGACACACACGGAGAAAAACAATGATTGCATCTTAATAAAAACTACTTCTACATTTAAAAAAAATTTTCCACAATAATTTATCTTGTGGCTTTTTTGGCATTCACTGAAACTATAAGTAACAGGATGTGCCTGTTGGTGTAAAAACATTTTACAGATAAAACATTTACAGTATCTCTTCAAGGACTCCTGTGATTCCCTAAGCACCACAAGCTGCTTTTATACCTTTAATACGATGGCAAGCTCTTTCTTCTGTTCTTCCAGGCAGATGCTGGCATTTTTCCATCGCTCCTGGATATCAGCAAGCTCTGCCTGCAGGCCCACCTCTGCACGGCTATCAGCCGACAGGAGCAGCTGTTTGCCAGCTTCCACTGTCAGGATGTAACTCCCCTGTTGACGCTGCAGCACCTTTTCCTTCAGCTGCAGCAGAAAGCACAGCCATAGACAGGATACAATAATTTGTAAAGAATAAAGTTGAACCAATGAATGTACATATTTCTTACAATTACTTATTCATATCAGATGAGCAGGCTTCAGATGGCTAAGAGACTATCAAAATTTTAGGCCCACTTTGCACCCAAACTGAATCAGCCACTGCTGTATTTGTACTTCAGGGATTTGCAAAAGTGTGTTCTTTCCTCATAATTAACATGGTCCAAAATGATCTTTGCTGCATCGTACTTCTTCCTGACAAAGATCCATTGGGACTAAAATATTCATCAATATTGGGCATATGTCCCAGTTCTGGAGAGATTAGTAGATGGATTCACATAAATTGGTTTTGTCCTGTAGCATCGAGATGGATAAAAGGAGTGTGCTCTGTAAGCTTTTACAGTATCTACCTGGACAGCATCCAGCATGGAGCGAGCTTGTTGTAAAGGCACAGTAGTCCCTGCTTGAAGGGCCTCTGCAGGGTGGGAGACCTCCACCAACCATTTGCGTAACTTCTCCACCATTTCTCGGTAGCGCTGCCACTGACGAATCAGGCCGTCAATGATACCGCGTCTCTGCTGAGCACGCCGGACTACTCCCTGCCACTGGTTGCTCAGGAGAGCCAGCTTCAGGTTGAACTCATTTCTACAAGAAGGAGGAAAGATAATAACATTTGTGATGCATTTTTGTGGTAAACAACTGCCACTGAATGGCCAGTGAAGTAATGACATATAGACAGCGTGGATTTTACCTGTCATCTACTTGACCCTGCTCTAACATCCTCTGTCCATCACTGATGATAGAGTGTAGGATCTGTTGTCTACTGAACATCTCAGCTTGAAATAACTGGAAGAAAACAAATTAATAACAAACAATTATTATTCATAATTATTAAGATACAGTAGCTGTTCTAGATTCTTTTCCTTTAAAACTGACTCTAACCTCATGGGCTTTTTGCTGCTCAATCAAACTCTGGTAGTTCCCAGAAATTTCCACTGCCAAATTCTTTTCAGTTTGGACCAAGAACTCCATCCAGGTTTCACACTTCTCCAGGAAGGTCTGCTGCTGCAGCAGGAAGGACTGAAGTTTGCTGCAGAGGAACGAACAATGACTCAGTCTTAGTTCATTCTTTAGTTTGAACTGTTTAATGCTTCTTAGCTATACTTAAATAGCTTTATTAAAAAAATTAATGAAATGAAATTAATTTATAGAAAACTATCTCTTCAGAAAAGTCTCTGAAACTTTATCATCTACAAAACTAAATCCTGAAAACTGAAATCCTTCTGTCACACCTGAATCTCTCTGTGGTCTGCGCTGAGGCTGTTGACCAGCTCCTGTTGAGGTTCTGCATGCGTTTGATCTCTGAATCGTTGAGAGGAAGCCGGTAACCAAGCTCATTAAGGCGCTCCAATTCAGGGGACATACTGCTGAATTTCAACATGAGTCTCTGTAGAAGGACAAGGAAGGAAAAATATGAAATTTAAATAATTGTTCAATTTCTCCATTCCAGCAATCAGCAAAGTGGATTCTTTCCACAAACTGAAAACTGAAAAAAGAAAACACAAAACAACCTTGAGCTCCTCCATGCGATCCTGGATGACTGTCAGGTCGGTGGAGCCACTGGGATCTTGCACCTTCAGAGCCTCCTCAGCTTCAATTATCCAACCTCCCAATGAATCCAGCTGATCATTAAAGATTTCATAATCTTGGACTCCAGTCTGGTACAGAAGAGAAACGAATACCAGCACATCACAAGTGTACAATTCTGAATTCAGTATTGGTTATTTTTACTCTTGCTTTTATACACTTAGAAACACAGTGGACTGCAAGAAATTGTAAACAAAGAAGTCAATTTAATTAAAGTTCACTTGTTGACCAATTTTCAAATGGACAACTTGGAGTCAAAACAATTTATTGTATACTATGTCAGTGGTTCTCAAACTATGGTACGCGCACCACTTGTGGTACGCAGGTTCCCTCTAGTGGTACGCAGGAACACCTGAGAATGTTTTAAGAAAATTAAATTATAACATTAAAGACATAACACTACTATAGTTTACAGGTGAACTGTCTCCGCTCTCTGGACAACGTCAGACTTTTATACACTTTACATCTCAATAAACAGTATTAACAGCATTAGAGTCACAACACGGCATCCCGATCTCTCAGGCTGTTTTTACGCACATGGTTTCTGTCCATGTGACCATGCGTCACGTCTGTGCATCGTTATTCACAGACATCAGTGAAATCTAGTCGCTGAAGTCAGTTGGTTAATAAATCGAGAGCACAGATTACTAAATGTGTCATACAGCCGCTTTGAAGCCCAGTGTGTTCCTCTCTGGCCGCTCAAATAAAGCCACAAAATCATCATAGTTTACAGTTGAACTGTTTCCTCTCACTGGACAACGTCAGACTTTTATACACTTTACATCTCCATAAACATTATTAACAGCATTAAAGTCACAACACCGCATCCTGAATTACAAGTGTTAGTCTAAACTAACTATACAGTGTTTTCATTCACATGATGTTGTAGCAGAAATCTGGTATCTGGATAATTTAGAACCATGTCCAGTTTTGTTGGACGTTTAATTCAGACACATGAGGAGACAATCAAAACACAGGTCGGTAATAACGACGCTAAATTGATTGAAGTTGGTTCCCGCTGACACGCAGGAGGCAGACAGCTGGGTGCTCTCACTTCACCCGTTTGATCTCTCAGGCTGTTTTTACGCATGGTCACATGGACAGAAACAGGCTTAATCACAGACATCGCTGAAGTCTGTTGGTTGATCAGGATGTGATAAGTAAACAGTATGGTGCAATAAAACTACTCCTAGAAGTACATTTGTTTCGAAAAGTTACTTAAGTAAATGTAATGGAGTAAATGTAACTCGTTACTACCCACCTCTGGTCATAATGGTGGTACTTGGAGAGGCAAATATTTTTTGAGGTGGTACCCGGTGTAAAAAGTTTGAGAACCACTGTACTATGTGTTTCCCCTACCTGCAGGGTAGTGAGTTGTCTGGTAAGAGCCTGTTCCACAGTAGCCAGTCGCTGGGTGAGAGAGAGGTGATCTGACTGGATGGCAGATGCTGCTGATGTGTCCACCTGCTGTTTCAGCTGATCTCCCAGTTCTTGGAGAACCTGCAGGGAGGCCTGCACTGGAGCCTGGGACCGGAGCAACTCCTGTGATAAAGCACCCAGTAAATGTCCTTTGAAACATTTTCATGGAAAAAGTTACTTTATCACTGCCCTTGTGGTGATCTTCTTACAGGCTGTACATTGGCTTTGAATAAAGAAATAGAACATATACAAGACAAAAGTGGCACAGATGTGGCCTCACTCACGCTGCATTCTTGAATCCAGCCGGACACTTCTTCATCAGCGATGTCCTTGCTGCAGGAATGCTTAAGAAGCTGGTCTGCCTTTTCCTCTTGCAGCTGCACATTGCTGTAGCTCTGCTCATACAGTTCCTTGTAGCGCTGCCATAGCTGAAGCAGTGCTTTGCTGCTCACTAGGCGCTCTGCAATCTCCTCTAGTAAGCCAGTCCATCTGAGTGCAAATATAACATTGATCAGTGTTTCACTGTAATAGATGAAACATCCATCTCCACCACAATATGTAATGTTAAAACAGATGTCCTGATTTTACTTGATCTATGTTGAAATAAAAATAAAAAAAGATTTCAAAAAGGTCACCTTGCGTTGACATCCTTAAGGGCATTGTTTAGAGAGTCTGACACTGAAGGGTGACACTCCTTCAGTAGTTGGTGGGTCACAGCACCAAACCTTCGCAGACTGCTCTCCTGTTTCTCCAGTTCCTCTTGCAAATCCTTTATTTGTAACAAACACAACAGGGCTTAATTCACCAGAGATTGGTAATGACTGGTATGAAAAAGATAAAGACGAACACCATCACAGCAAGGATCAGAAACATCCTAGTGCAACAATGACACACATGTATACAGAGCTGGGTTGATAACTATCAGTCAGCTGGCATTGTTTTTTGTTTACATACCTGTAGACTTTGCACCTGCAGCTGAACAGCCTCCAGTGAGCCTGTGAGGAGGCGAAAACGAGACACAGAATACCTTCCTTCCATCAGGTAGCCATTGATCTCTTCTGAAGCCCGCTTATACAGACTCCACTGATCCAACACTGACTTCAGGCTGATCTTAAGCTGCCCTATCTGTTACAGGTAAAATACAAGTATGCAGTAAAATTCAGTAAACAGGTGGAAAAGAGTGGAGCAGGACAGATGGGTGTAACCGAATTATAACAGGGGCGCAAGTACCAAGTGGTCCAGGTTAGCCCAGGTGTGATTGACTCCCTGGAGCGTCTCCATGACGATAGCACAGGCCTCATCGGTCTTGTTCTGGACAAGGGCACAGCCCTGCTCTTCCACCCTCTCTAGCTCTTTCTCTTTTTCCTTCACCAACTCCTCCATTTCCTAAAAGTTAATAATTTGCAAATGATACGTTCAGAAAGTGTTAATAACAACATGTAGGAGTAAAAATCATTTGGTAAATCATAAGAGAAACCAACCTGGCAGTCTCTGAGCGCATTCTGCACAGATGTTAAATCCTCGATTCGGTGTTTCCTCTTTAACCTTTCTTCTTGAGTTGCCATCCAAGACTTCAGGGCCTGAACACTGCTCTCATACTCCAGCCACATTTCCAAAAGGCTCTCCAGGAACTGGATCTGTAAGTATTAGAAAATTAAAGATAAACGGTACCATCCTGCTTTTGTGCTAATATGTGACAATGGCTGTTGTTCTTTCCTTAACAGCATCAGTGCCTCACCCTCTCATTGATGCGACCTTGTAGAATCTGCCAGCGTCGGTTCATGGCTCCCAGGCGCTCAGCAAAGTCTGTCTTATCACTGCGTTTGCTCTCCACATCTTGACCACTGATTTGCAGCACTGACTGGTTGACGAAGTCCACAGTCAACTGCTTGCAACTTAAATCTACTCTGAAGCCCTAAAGTGAGGAAACAACAGTAGATTCATAATTAAAACACAGTTAAACCATGGTTACAGATTCATAATTAGAATCCTAGATTGCAACACCATTGAATTCAGATTATTAAACATAAGTATATAAAAGAAGCTGCTATGCAAGATGTATTTAACCATCTAAATGACAGATATAAATACTTTTACATATACACAGAAGCTGTCACATATCGTTGATTTAAGTAAAAAGTGTCATGAATTTAGCTAAATCTGTATTTAACAAACAATTTCAGTGCTAATTCAATACTACTCCACTACCTTGTATTTTTGCAAATAGTCCTGAATCACATTTGATCCCACAGCACTCTTGAGGTTTTCTTCATCCTCTTCAATGACATTCTCCATCAAGGATATCCAGTTAAACAACTCAGAAATGGCATGACGGGAAGCCAACTTCTCCATTTGAATCTGAGAAGAAATTAAACCCATGAGTCTTGCATTAAAAAAAAAAGAAATGTACATGCTGTCTGCTGTCATCCTGTTGCCCAAGTTTAAAAACCTCTGTATACAAGTAAAGCAGCAGAAAAGAGTAATCCTATTTGCCCTGGAGAGCAGCTAAGCCTGTCCAGTCTGGTTGCATGTGACAATACCTGATGCAGCTTCTCCTGGACCACTGGGATGCGTGTGAGCAGCTCAGTCCACTGGGTGTCAATGCGTGCCAGGTCAGACCGCAGCACCACGGTGTCCACTTTTTTCAGTCGCAGCAGCTGGTTTCCCTCAGTTACCACTGAGCTCTTGAGGCTGGATTTGCCCTCAACCTCCTTTGAGAACTCCTGAGACCAACAGTGACAGTAATAATCAGTGGACATGCAATGATACTACAAAAAAAAGCATGATTACTATTAGTACTGCTCCTAACACTGTTACAATTACAGGAGCAACCACTACTATTAATAATATATCTTTTATATGCTGATATTGATAATTTGTTAAGTGATGCTGGTGTTACACAATGCAAATACCGAACAGTGCATAGATTAGAAATATCTATATTATACATACTAGAACCGACATACTAGAACCGAAAAAAGCTTAAATGACTGATATGCAACCTTTGGTATCACAGGCAAGACTTAGGTCTAGGTTATAATTGACTGATGCACAGACCTCAGAGCTAATGTTCCCATAGAGATCACACTGGGTTTACACTGACAATACACACAGGGTTTCCCCTCAAATATGAATCTTAACAAAAGTGGCACATAAACATGTTTTAGTTGTGAGCAGCTCTAACATTTCAAGGTGTCGGACTGTATAAAGGTCTAGCTGTACTGTTCCTGGAAGAAAATCTTTAGATCAATACAGAAAAACAAACAAAAAAAAGAACATAATGTAGCCTCACAAGAAAAGCAGAGAGATGATCTCGGACAGTTTCCAGCTCTTGTGGGACTAACACTGCCTGCGTGTTCCAAAACTCCAGGCGCTCCAGAGCAGACTGCAGCCACTCGCTAAGTTCTGCACACTCCCTTTGATACCTTAAAGAAAATAACATTAAATAAATAATGAGATGCTGTTTTCAGAAATTATTCTATACATTAATTTGATGCAGGAACAGGATGTCAACCTTAAGAGTCTTTATTTTATATTGTAAACCCAAACCTGATAGGGTGCACATTTATCTATGCAAAACTCTTTACTTTGATAAGCAGCATCAAAAACCTATCTGATTCATATGTGTTTCAGACCTGCTCCAGTGTTTTAAGATGGCCTCAAGGCGTTGTAGTTCCTTGTTGACCTTGGTGGTATTGTCGAGCCAATGTTCCCCCAGCAGTGCGAGTTGATTCTCCAGAGCAAGACAGCACACTGAAAGCAAGAGATGTTTACCCTCATCCAGTACCTGATACAGCTTATGCTGGTGCTCTGTCAGTCTCGCCTTCAGACCCTTTACACAGATTAGAAGAGGAGGAGATAGAAGCACACGTTTGAAAAGTGGGGACGTAACTGGAATGGTTATAGCTGAAGTCTGCCTATTAAGGATTACTATGCCACATCCTAAAATCTAAACCAATGTCAGTTTGCACCTGATACAATGAGATTCTGTCAATGAGTCTTTCTTCCGTCTCCTCCACCAGGCCAACGGAAGGGATGCTTCCTTCGACGGCCTCCAGTTGGCGATTCAGACTCTGGTAATCCTGCACCAAGCGGCCCCAAGTCTGGTAAAAAAAAATCATATTTTTAACTTGAAATTGAAACTGCTTACAAATAACCTTTAGATAAAGACAACTGACAAAGTCACTGACAGATTTCCATAACTATCCCGTACAAACTACTTTATTGAACCGATATTCATTTAACTTTTTTCTTGAATAGACATTTTGCAGTGAATGTTACAAATGCTCACAATAGTAATTTATTTCTATTGTTTGAAGGAAAATAAGCGTTCCCATCTTTAGCTCTCACCTCCAGGATACACTCCAGTTCGACTCCTTTACCGTGAGCCTCTTTGAGCACGCTCTGAGCCTCGGCTAGTGTCTCCTCTAAGGCCTGACTCTCCTTGGGAAGCATCAAACCACTGATCTTCCTGAAGTATGTTTCTGTTAGAATCATATGGGACTCCAGACCCTGGAAGAACTCCTACAAAACGCAATAAAACACACACAAAAACACTACTGACAATTCTGTTTTTCTTTTAGTAGTGTCTCCATCGTTTCACACTGTTGATGACGACCATTCATTAAGCTTGCTAAATCAGCAGAGCACTAAACCTTATGTTTGTCCAAGTGATTCTGCACTTCGTCCACAGAACTGGCAACGATCCTCTGATCGGCAGCCATCTTGTCCTTAGCTGTGTCCACCAGGTCAGTCAGATCCTGCAGAGCACGTTCATACTGCTCCTTCAGAGCCATGTTCTGGTTCAGCCCACTGCGGCGGGAACCCACCGTCATGATGAGCTCCTCATAAGAATCCTGAAAACAGGCATAGGGGAAAGTGGGGTGATTTGTGCCAGCAGGGAAGTTGTGCCACCCCCCGTTTCTAGGGAACCATAGAAGAAATTGGTCATGTGACCACACATTTTTGAAGAGTAAGCCATTTTACTCATCCTGCAAAGAAGAGAGCCTCATTGCATGAGAGGTAAGCACATTTAAGTTCAAAAAACTGTTTTTTGATTGTTGTGTCTGAACAGTTATAGACAAGTTTGAAAACATTTCACACATGCTTTAGTGCTTTGATAAGCTACACTGTGAGTCTATACAGCTAGCATGATGTTAGCTCAAAACTGCTGGATGATGCATTTTTTTCCAAAATGGTGGGGTTGGGGTGATTTGTGCCAAGGGGCCTGGGTTAAGTTGTGCCAGTGGCACAACTCACC
>JAUMHL010000015.1:5822918-5881297 GCA_032362345.1 Sandelia bainsii
ATTTTAGTTGGAAGCATTAATGTCATGGCCTCGCTTTAAAGTCACTTTAAGTAAAAACTGGCACAACTCACCCCACTCTCCCCTACCGTAGGTAAAATTATTTATACATTTTGTTGTTTTTTAACCCTTAAAGGGGGTTTTACATGACTTTACACTTGAAAGATTGTGTGAATAAATGAGCTTCTCAAAATGTAAGTTATGATAAAAATATTATACTTTGTTATATTCTACTTTCATTGGGCTCGTTTTGTTCGTCTACATCAGACCGAAATTTTGATATAAAAAAAATAATTAATTTTTTACAGTTATTAACCCCTTAAATGCCAGGTTCTTGGTATAGCGCCACCATGTTTTAGAGGGAACAAACTGAAAAAAATATTTGCAATATACTACATGCAAAGGTAATGTTTTTGTGTTGATTTATTAGAGCCTGGATATGTCAGCGATGAGCAGAAACACTGATTTCTAAGCATTATTATTATTTTATTATAGGGAGACGAGAGGAGGACGGGGGGCGCAAGGGGAGGACGCTTCAACCAACCTCAGCTCAGTTCTGCTGAGACCAGTATCAGCCAGAGTAAGTCTTCTCCTCCGGACAAGACTCCTCATGTCTGGAGTGTTGCCAGGGCAGAAACGACGTTTATAAAAGTTGTCACAGGTATCTGGGCATCTGTCAGCATTCATAGCAGTTTGCATTACTTGTATTTTAGAAATGCAAACTCAGAATTCCGAAACGTGAACGAGAAGCGTGTGTCACTTGATCGGTCAATGAAGACGTGAAATGACGTGAAGAAAACGATCTAAGCTGTATTTATTTTAAGCAATGCATGCTTCAGTGTGTGTAATTTTGTGTAGAGAGTCTGTGGTGAACGTTTATTCAAACTAATCGTTCGGGGTGCACTGTATTGCTGCAGGAAAAACAACACGGACGACATACCGGAAGAGCAAGTCTCCTGCACATGCGCCTTCCATGTGTCCTCCTATTGCCCACGTATAAATACGCTCACACACACACACGTGTACTCAAACACACACAGGGCTTCTCTGTCACACACACATTATCTCTTTCAGGCATTAGGGTGACACCCGAGGGAGAGGGAGAGGGAGAGGGAGGGGGAAGAGCAACAGTGCCATCTACCGGAAATATTCTCTATATGCCAAATATGGTCTAATGGCGCCATCTGGTGGAAAACGGTAAGAATTACAAATTTTAAGGGACCAGTCCACATGGAGCCCCAGATATGCCAAAATGCATGTATCATGCTTTTATGGCAGTGAGATCAAAAATTACAGTTTCGATGAGTACATTAATGAGCTTAACCTCCAAAGTGTGACAATTGTTGATAAACAGTGTGTTTTTAGACTTTAGCAGGAGCTGAGATGGAGATATCAGGATCAAGTAAAAATACACCATATTGACAAAATTCATGCCATATGCATGAACACCGACAAAAATGATCAAAACAGAGAAGATCAAAAACACACAGATGAGCTCAAGGGTTAAAATAAAATTATTCTATCAATTTTATGTTGTACTCTTTCAATACTTACGCAATACGCAAAGTGTAACATAATTCAAACAAACAAACAAACAAAGCAGCTTTTACTTCATGCTTTTAAGACTGTCAGTGTCACTGTTAGAAAGTACATTACCTGGAGTTTCAGTAGTTTGTTTGTTGATATCTGATCTGCCTGTAGCGCTGCACCTCTGGTTTTGAGCTCTGTTATCCTCTGTTCATAATCTTTTAAGCTCTCCTCTGCACTAGCAATAACCTAAGAGAGAGGACAGTGCAAATGAATGACTTTCACAATCATTTTTTGTTCTCTATAAGTCTTGCTTGCTTGTCTATTCAAAAGCTTACATTACCTCCAGCTGTTTGGATGCTGGTCTATCCATGGCTCCAGCTAAGGCCTGTAGGATCTGGCACTTGGTCTCAATGAAAGCAATTTGGAGAAGCTGCAATTCAGTCTGTATTAAACATAACATCTGACAATTAATATCCACACTAGTATGTAAATGTACGAGTTTAAGCTATAAAGTAACACATGGACATATCATTATTATTCATTGTGTGTATTTCTGTGTTTCTCTCTCTTATGATTAATAATGTGATTCAGAAACAAATCACGTAATGGGAACATTTAGGTTCCTATTATTCTACTTAGGGTAAATAATACATGAAAGGTCCTTAAAAAAGTATCAAGCACACCTGATAGGCCGTGAGCTCATGTGCCCTGGTTCGCATATGGTCACAGCGTTGTCCCAAAGCACAACCCAGAGCTCCTAATCTCTCTTTCAAGCAGTCCAGGTTGTCCTCCAGCAGCACCCGGTCTTCATGTCTCAACCCTGAAGACTCAGCTAGCAGAGCCTGGCTGACCTTCACCTCCTCTGTCACATGCCTCACATCATTCTCCAAGATCTGAAAATAAGATTATGAATAGCTAGATTTACTTTACAACTTCAGCCACATACTATATATTGCATGTATTGCATCTAGTTTCTTTAACTGATCGAAACTGTTAAAGCTGGAGCAGCACAAATAACCCTGATTACCTCCTGCTTTTGTAGCTGGGTGTCTGCATTTTCAGCCAGCAGGACTGAGCCAGAGAAAACGTTGTTCTCCACACCATCCAGCCAGGAGGAGGTGGATGACACAGCTGTGTAGAGCTGCTGTTCCATCTGCGCCACCTGTGTCTCACCACCACCAGACTGTTTACACACAGATGAAAAACTCAGCTAACATACATACTGAGCTAAGTATTGTAATTTAGCAATGGCAATTAAATTTTTATTAATTTTTTTGTTGTTATGGTAACTGTATAACCTGAGTGGTCATGTCATCTATTGTCTGTCTGAAGTTATCATACAAAGTCTTCAGGGAAGTTTTGTCCACTTGTGTCTCTCCTTTAAACAGGGATCCAGCTGTGGACACACGACTGGCTCTGGAATAAACCTGCAAGAAATGCATACAACAATCAACAATAGTCCCTAACCTTAAAAATTAACCATAAAGAACAACAGAAACAACAATAGAAATACTGCTTGTGCTAACAAAAATATGACTGCATGGTTTGTACCGGCTGCTTGTGGTCCTGCTCCAGGGTTTTCTGTAGGAGCTGCAGTTTAGTTTTCAGCTCTAATCTCAGGCTCTCCCATCGCTGTCTGAACTGTTCCTGTGCAGCCTGAGTTTCCCTCTCAACCAAAGCTGCTGGTGAAAATGGTTCTCTTGTGCTGCAAATAGACAGAAAAATGAACAAATTAATGTTCCATGCTATAGCAATAACTAAACACAGTAACCTGACATTTTACTATTTGATTTGACTGGTATCTGGTATAATTGTATGTAGAATACCAGGTGCTGCTGGGTGAAGCCTGCTGGATGAGGATCTCCTCTCCCCTACTAGCAACTGACTGAAGCAGCTTCTTCTGTTCTGCGAGCTGCTCCTCCAGCTCCTAAAGAGCAAAGATGCAACGTGACAATAACAGTTAGATTGGTAGCGTTGGAACACTACACATGTAAAGATAATAAAAAGCTGGAGCTGCATTTCAGTATGCAATAAGTACTGAAACGATGTTTTAAAACATGTGAAAATGTACCCTCTGCCTCTGCAAACTGTCCTGGTGTTTTTGGGAGCGTGTGGTCCGGGCCTCAGCCAGCCAGTCCTGTACATTGGGACTCTGAGAGAGACTGGAGTCTGATTCACTGTCCTCCTGCTCCTGCAGAGATCCCTGTAGGACCACACAGTGTTTATAAATCACAAACTACTTAACACAGCACCAAAGAAAACAAAATTGTCACATGCAGTAAATAAATTCTGATTCACATTTGCAGGGCTTTGCAGAATTATCAGAGAGTGTCAAGAAATACTTAAGCAAGAAGTGCAATGTATGTGCTTCAGCTCAAACATTTAATATTCTTTTCTAGTCTTTCAATTAACATTTGCTAGTTTTCAGCAATCAAAAAGACATTACACCACATAACCCATATTATGATGTTCTAAGGTTGGTGCAAGTAAAAAACTGTTCCTCATGGTGCAATTACAAAGAAAACATTGCACAATTTTATCTCATTAACGTATATCATGAGCAAGGTATCCCGACTGCATGATATAGAAGTAAATCCTATATCACGCAGTATGGTGAAAAATGGTGTGTGCATGGCATCATATGCACAAATATCAGTGTACAGTATGTCAACATCTGAAGCATTTCACCACCTCACCTGGATGTTAATCTGCTTGTCTTGTAACATTCTCTCCAGCTCCAACAGGCCACCCTTCAAAGTGCGTAACTTCATGGCCAGCTGCTCAGCTTCCTCTCTGGTCTCCATTCGGCCCTCCAGCATCAAGTTCTCACTCTGCATGGACAGTTCCGACAGGGCCAGCACCTTTTCTTCGATCTCCAGCAGCATGCTCTGCAGCAACAGGAGGAGAGAGGCCAGCTCAAACATGGTGTCTCACCACCTGCAGCAGTTCCACCCTCAACAAACCCTCCACGTCTGGCTGAAACCTTCACACCAGCAGCTGTCCCCGGACACAGGACAGGGAGAGCTCTCCCTCTGCTTTCATCCCACCTCCCCAGGTTCACCTATGCAACATATTACCACTAATCCTTCACACTTCATGCTCTTTTACATATGTGCTCTCAGACAAATTCAAAAACAATTATCCCGTGCAGAGGACCAGTGAATATCCAGACCAGTCGAGGATGGTTATCAATATATGCTAAGGAAACATTAGTTTTCTAATAGCATAGCCACTACTCTGCGATTGTTAGCTTCAACAGGTTGTCTAAGACGGAGTGACTCTCCCTTCCTCCCGCCTTCCCCCGCCCTGTTCTCTACGACTCCCCTACTTGGATATTCTAGTAGCTTTGTCACCACCACCAATCGCAACAGCAGGATCCATTAATCGTCTAAAAGCCACCTCCCCTGACTACTCCACCCTATGCTACTAACAAGCTCTGTCACACAAAGATATCTGCATAATCTGCTTAAGGGTGGTGCTACAGTTGCTTAGGAGACCAGCCATCTAAACTCCTTCCTAACTCAGCTAATGCTCGTGTTTACTCACTTAAATGTTCCTGCCTTCCTTGGGTGATCAATATGTGATACTGGAAACACAATTTTGAAGTGTAGGATGGATTTTGCATTAGTGGGCTGAACAGAAGCAATGATTGAGCAGATAGGAAACAGCTCTCCGGACCTGCTTATGTCATTCCTAAAAATCTGCTGTGACATATATATTATTAAATTCACCTCTTGTTCATATTCATAAAATAATTAATATTCTTATATAATAATTCAAATATGTATATTTTCATCACTTGCTCTAAGTGAACAGCAGGGGGAGCTCTTACCTGACATTCAGCAAGCTGATCCTCCATATCTGTCTCCTCTAGAGGTTTAGGTTCAAGGATGTAGGTGACAGCACTGCGCATTTTGGTGAACCACTGCTCCAGTTCATCTGCCTTAGTGTAACAGAGCTGTATTGCCTGTTCCTGACGCTGACCCTCCAAACGGTCACTCACACGTTCCTGGAACAGATCATATCACATTTTTCTTACTTCATTTCCCATTTTATTCATTTCGAAACACACAAGTAATGTAATGTAATTAACAATAAAGCACAATTATTAACTACTAAAAGTCATCATGTACTTTCAGAAAAACTACCTCTAATAGTTGTTGCTTCCCTGATGCCTTCATGTGTATGGTGGCCATCCTCTCAGCTAACACAGCAAGTGAGGACTGCATGGCCAGTTGGTCAGCCATGTCTGAGTCCACAGCATCAGAGGCCAGATCCTCTGTGAAGCTTGTCTGCAGCCTGTCTATTTCATTCTGCACACTCAGAATCTCCTCGGTCAGATCCTAGAGAAAGTAACATGGATATGTGTTTATATGGCCATGTAATGTTATATGTTATATATGTATACTGCAGATTAACACATTAAATGAATATGCTTCGATCAAAGGTAAACATTGCCCGTTTATACACATAGATTCTGTGCTATACAATACAAAAACTGGATAATATAGACAGCGTATTAAGTCTCCCACTGCCGCTACTTTCACAAACAAAACTAATACGAACGAGAAAGTGATATAAAGTTGAGATAAATAATTATTTACAATAAATTGTGATTTCATAAATTGCAATGCAAAATGGCAAGAGCTGTATTAACTATATTTTATACAGACCTACATTATTACAGAAAATTAAGTCTTTGTAATACTATGAATGCCTTTTTGGAATTTGGTCTGAACCTTTATATTCTTATGTGATAAGACTCACCTCATGAGACTTTATGTGGCTATCTGGGCTTTTATCTACCGCCAGTGGCTCACTCAGTTTAGCCTCCAGAACCTCCATTTTAGATGAGATTGACTGGAGTGAACTCTGGTAATGTTGTTGCTTTTCCAGAGCTTCATACAGAGACCTCTGCTTCTCACTGATCTGTTACAAGACCAGTTGGATAATATTAAAGTGCAAAGTCAGATAACAGTCCATCATAACCAATAAACCATAAAACAGTCTCTCATTTAATAGTCACATACCACATTCTTTAATGTTTCCCATGAGCGCTGCAAGTCATCTAAGTTTGCAACAGATTCAAATGTTGGGTCATATAATTCCTGGATCGGAGCTCTTGTCAGTGCTCCTCTTCCTATCTAGAAAAAAAAAACATTCAAACAGTGGCATCAGCAATTTAGACAAATTAGTTATGAAACAGAGGGCAACCAGTCAGAAAACACATGATGAACTGGTGCAGGTGGAGAATACATTTCAATTATTTGTCCCCTTGGTTTGTCTTGGCGTCCTTTATTTATTAAAACTGTTTATCTATGTAATTGAATGTATTATTCTGATTACAGATCACACAAATAATACAGAATTTCCAAATGAATATGCAACGTCCCTGAAATGAAAGGAGGGAAAAGCAGAAGAGTAGAGAAGGCAGATACCTTTCTTATAGTTGCTTCAGTGTGAGTGATGGGAGAAGGAGAGCGACAGACGGGAGGAGAAGAGACCTCACTGTTAGTGCCCTCCTCCCCAGACTCCTCAGTTACAGGAGACAGGAGGGTGTGACAGCGACCAGCAGTCATCTGATACACCATGCAAGAAACATTAAAAGAAGAGCAGACATGCAAGGTGGATTTGAGAAAGATTAGTCTTATATAATGTGTTTTTAGATAAAAGTGAAACAGTGCACTTTGCAAAAAAAAAAAAATTAGAATAATACAAACATGCAAACAATGTTTAATTAGTAAAATTAAGTAGAATGAAACTCTTTAAGCTCAAATCAGAGATAGCAGAATGAGTCAAGAGGTTGCGTAATTATAAAATAACACTGATAACACTGCAAACAGTTTAATCAGTATGCTATGTGGTATATTATGTTCTATTACCATGACAGCCTGTGCTGAAGATTTCTTGGATTTGTCCACATCCATGTCCTGCAGCCCCTCAGGTAGTCCCTCCACATCACTGACTGTCAGCAGCATTGTGGCATGCTTGGCCTTCACTGCCAGCATCTTGCATTTTGAGTTCAGTGAAGCGATTTGCTCTTGGTAACCTTTAATCTTCTGAGCAAGTTCCTATTCCAAAATAGAAAATATCCTAATTATATCATGGAATAATGAAAACATGTCATGTTTAAAACCTATCATGAGAATTATGTCACAGGCAGAAATGAAAACAGCATTGAATGGTTGAACTTATTGTACTTCATGGTGAAGGATCTGAGCTTGCAGCTCTTGGATGTTATTAGTGGGGATTGGTCGGTCCTGGATGACACGGTGTGCTTCTTCTATCAGCCCCTGTAGGTCTCTCACTTCCTGTTCATATTGCTCGTACTGAACCACTGCCTCCTGGGTGAGAAGGGAAAGTGTTTGGCAACAGTTAAATGAAATGAGTTCCAACCTAAAAAGTATACATTTTTCAGGATTTAAAAAGAGCACATTTCATTTTACACCCAACATATGTATTGCATCTCAAAGTAGCACTTACAACAACATAAAGTAACTGTCCTGCAGTAGTAGTGCCCCCTATTGTACCTGTAATATGTTGCATTGCTGAATTGCCACATGCTGCAACTGACTGGCTTCTTGCTGCAGACGCAGAGCTGTGCGACAGATGGCCAGGCTGGGCATCACCTCCTCTGGGACCTGCAGAGCACTCTGACACAGCTGAACTGCCTGCACCTGCTGCTTGAAGCCCTCCATATCTGCCAAAAGACGCTGCAAGAACAGAAAGAGCTTACATTTCATGAAACTTTTAACAAGCTACATTATGCAAAGTACATATTTATAGTTCATATTGCAGATTATTTCAGTGTAGCAGAGTTACCTGTCTCTGAGCCAGCTGTTCTTTGAGGCTCTGGCGTGCCAGCTCTGGTGAGGTCAATGTGGCTTGGACCTGTTCCAGAGCAACATGCAGGGCCTTGACTTCAGACTCCAGGGCCTCCATACTCTGAGGACATATTATACATCAGTCACAAATTACAAGTTTAAGCTACAGTCCTAAGGAAAGTTCTATTACTTAAATGTAAAAATGTGAAGTTACAAACAAGTAAAACAAAATACATCTTTTCTTTCTCTACCTTATCTCCATCCTCCAAGCTCTGTAGCCGTGTCTTGATGTTTTGCTGAAGCTCCTCAGTGGTTCGACTAAGCTCACACACCTGCTGGCTCATTGACTCAACCTGCAGCACCTCAGACAGAAGCTCCACTTTCTCTGCCATTGATTCCAGATCTCCGTGGAGCTCTCGAGACTCACGAAGCACAGTCTGAGAAAAGGATGTTGAACAAAGCAGTGAATGAAAAGCATGTTTGGTGTGGTGTCCTGGTGGAAAGAGATGGATTTCTTGCAAAATGTGCCTCTCACGACCAGTGCACACATTGTGGTGGTGCACATCTAGACGCATAACTCACCTGGTACATCCGTATCTGCTCCTGCAGATGAACAGAGGAGTTCCAGATGATGTTTGCCCTCACCAGACTTTTGGCTTTCTCCGACCACCTCACAATGAAGTCCAGCATCTCATTATACTCATCTAAATAGCAGACAGCCTGAGGAGCCAAGATAAGATAGAGAACCCACGGTTAAAGGAAAAGACAACTGAATAAAGCAAACTATGTTACAGTTTGAGAATGTTGTAGCATAAAATAACATTTGCACGAGCACAACAGCTGTAGCTGTACATGTAGGCAATCTGAAAAAGGAAACCTTTTTGAGCCAGTTGTTCCTGCAGTCTGCGAGCCGTGTAGTGTGGTGATGCATCTCTGATAGCCTGCTGATGGCATCACTTAGCTGTTTAGCCAGCAGAGGGTTTCTGCGGCCAAACTCTTGTACAGCAGAATCCAGCTCTGCTAGAGTGCGCCCACAGGAGTCCAAGTCCTCAGCCAGACTCTGTGCAAAGAATTATGACATGTAGAAATTTATATCCTCACAATATTTAATGCTTCAATATTTCTAAGCCAACTACAGGAACACCAAGCAAAATGAAATAACTGACCTTGACCTCTTCTTTGGCATGATCAACATCTGGAGATTTTTCCTTGAATTTAGCTGAGATAGCTTTGAGTTTCTCTGAGATGTCATGGATTCTGGTGCTGAAGTCTTCTTTTATATCTCTGGTTTTCTGAATTTCTCTCTCTTTGGACAGAACCTAGAACATGAATGAGACACGTAAGCACATGTCACATGGCTACATTTAGGCAAAACTGTTGTATGCAGTTTAACTAATGCAGAGTGATAATGATGTATTAAGATCAAATCAAATCTGAGGATACAGTACCTGATCCTCAATGGCGCCCAGTGCAAGTGACACTTCAGCTAGCTGCATGGAGATTTCAGAGGGCAGTATAGTGTAGAGGTCCAGGTATTTGCTCTGTTGCTGCTCTGCTAATTTATCGACATTCTGACGATAGGTCATCACATCTCCATGTACAACCTATGCACAACAAACAGAAGATGTTACCTTCCTAAGAAATAATACAATAGGTAATAAAATGCTCAATAGGTAATGTAATATAATAGCACACATCAGGTTGAATAATTTGTGTGGCGATGCTAGAGGGGAACTATTTTCACAGCAGATATACCTCAAGCTCCTTCAGTTGAGAATCAATGTCTGGTGTTGGATTGAGAAGAAATTCCCTGGTCTCCTGGATCCAGGCTTTCACAACACTAAGCTCCTTCTCCACTTCCTCTCTGTCTCTCAGTTCCTGAGCTGCCTGAGCCCGCTTGGTCCTGGACTGTGTCAGGAGGCTGGAGTCAAAGAGAAAATGACGTTAATCAAAATCTAAATGGGCTAATTTCCGATAGCCCAGATGGATGTTTTTAATCAAAATTATATAATTCAGTTTATGCGATTAGTTTAAAAACAAATAAGTAAAGTAGTATAAATAAGTTTGCAGGTTTGTCCTCCCACTACCTTTCCATTTGATCTTGTACAGCTCTGATCTCCTTCAGGCTGGGCAGCTCATCCTGTTCATTTGTTGGTGAAGGCACTTCCACATCATGCAGCAGGCTCAGGGCGTACTGCCGGAGCAGTGTCAGGGAGGAAAGCTCTCTCTCCAAATCTTGACTCAGCAGGTCATGCTGGTCTAACAGAGACTGCAGGGTAGCCTTAGAGGCCTTCTCCACAGCACTGTCAGGGAAACGACTCTGGAGCTCATCAGAGACTGCTCCCACCTTCACCATCTATAAAAAGAAAATAATGAAAATTATGGAAGCAGATTACTGGTATCCAGCTAGATCATTCATAGGATAAATAATTAGTTTTCTCCATTTTTGCCTGCACACCTTTTCTCTGAAAGTCCACCATTCGTGTGCTGTGTCCTCAAGGACTCGCTCCTGTCCTCGCGCCACACTGCGTAGTCGGGTCCAGCGCTGCCACACAGTGGTCATTGAGCGACTGATGGTGGCTTTGCTGGCATCGCTTCCCACCAGCTCCAGCTGAGCAGCTTGCTCCTCTAAACCACTTAGCTTCTCTTGGAAGCCATTCACCAATGACACAAGGGACTGGAAAAGCAAGAGACAACTGTTAAATCAAGTACCAAACACTCAAAAAGCACCACCCGTCTTTGTATGAAAAAATGACTGTAAAATGATTTCTCAAACCCTGTGACTGCATAGCTTATCTTCAGCTTCTTGGCTTGTGGCTGCCTTTGCAGTAGAAAATTCAGTCAGCTTCTTTTCTGCTTCATTCATAAGCTCAATGACAGTCTGACGTGCCTCCTGGTATGACTTCCACTGAGCCACACAGCTAAGTAAAACAAAATGTGAGGGTAAAGTGCAGTTATTATTAATAAATACTGTTTATTACTGTTTTTATAAATACTGTTAATTACACAAGCAGCATTGCTCTTTTGTTCTCCTTGCCTATGAAGGACATCCTGGTGACACTGGAGCTGATCTCGGACTTCCACACCCCTCTGCTTTGCTGATTCGACACTCACACAGAGCTGCTCTTTAGCTGTGGGGTTCACCATGTTCTGCAATTGAGGCAGCAGGGCCTGCAGCTCCTCCAAGTGGAGGAGAAACTCCTGCTCTGTGGCTACGATGTCTTCCTGCTGCCGGAGACATTCTTCATAGTTCTCTACATCCACACCCAGGCTAGCTTGCTGCAGAAAAGAGACAGCATCCTCCAGCCATTCACAGGCCGACTGCATCCTGAAGTGGTACTTCTGGCACAAAACCAGGGCTTGCTCCAGAGTAATCTTCACACAAAAACAATTGAGAAAAAAATATATGAAATTGCTGATGTAATTTATTTAAGCATACAAGTTGGTAATCAGGCATTAAAGCAACAATAACAAACAAGCACTTCAAATATCATCCCACCTGTTTAGCGCTCAGTGCTTTTTGAACATCTGCCTGCAGTTTCGCCATTTCTTCCAGGCTTGTATCTACGTGGGCTGGAACAAGCTCATTGGCGCTAATATACTTCTGTTTCTCCCGGCTACTAAGAGCAGCCACAATCCTGAGTCTAGACTGCACTTCCTCCTGCATGATTTGCTGCTTCCTGATCTCCTCTTGTACCTTCTCCACCCTCACATCCACAATGACAGCACAGCCCAGCTCATCTCTGACCTGCTGCAGCCAGTCCAGGGTCCTTTTCATCTCTGTCTCAAAGTCTTTACTTTGTATAAACCTGTTCTCGCACTCTTCTATCAGCTCCCCTACTGCAGCCTGCAAAGACCGCAGCTCCTCTTGCCACAGAACCACTTGTTCCTTGGAGGCGTCATGGGCTGCTTGCTCCACACGGGGTGCAAGAGTGTCCATCTGCTCCATGAGCCTAGACAAGTGAGAGTCGGCACTCTGGAGACTCCCTGCCAGAGCATGGTAGTTCTTCAGCCTTTCCTCAGCTGACTGGGTTTCTGCATTGACCTTAACTAGCTGCTCTTTTGTGGCCTTTAACTCAGAGTCAACCTGCATAGCCATCGCCTTGTGGTCCTCAAATGACTCCAAGGTTTCATCAAGATGCTCTACTTTCTGCTCCACTAGCCTCTTCAGGCCGTTGTACAGGCTCACAAGCTGGGTCATTTCCTCTGGGCGCCATGGTTGACCAGTGCTGCGAAATCCTTCTTTCTTCTGGTTCAATTCACTCACAGCTAGACCAAGGTTACTGAGATCTGCCTGAATGGCTTTATAATCACTCTGCAAACTGACAACTTCTTCTGTTTTCAACCCTACAGGCTGTGTGCCAAGATTATTGAACTGTTCTTCAAGCTCTTTAAGTGCTTTGTGAGTGACATCTATGAAAGAGGTGTATTCATTCCTTGTAAGAATGGCCTGCTGGATTTTCTCCTGTTTCTCTTTGGCTAGGGCTAATATGCTATTATATTGCTGGGGCAGGGTGTTGAGTTTTTCATCTAAATAGCAGTGGTCCACTTCATTCAGAGTGGGCAATATTTCCTGGCCAGCTCTTTGTACGATCAGGAGGAGGTTTTCATATTCTATTGCCTGCTCAACTATCAGTTGATACTTCAGTAGCTGTGCTTCCAATTCACCATCTCCAACCATCAGATTTATTTCAGGAAAGGTGACTATATCAGCTTGTTTTAACCACTGGCATATTTTCTCTAGATCAGTCTTGAAATACTTTCTGGAAACAAGCACTTTTTCTAGCTCTTGCAGTTTCTGGCCACATCTATGAATCGTTTTGTCGAAGATATTTTGCAACTCCTGTAACTTTGTGAGAATCTCATTCCTTTCTTCCTCGCTGGCATCCCTCATCAGATCCCTCCCCTGGGACCACAAGGAGGTCAACTCGCTCTGATAGGCTTTCAGACTGCTTTGGATGTTTCTACATGTTCTGACCTGCTTGGCCAGGTCATCAGGTAACAAAGCGATATACTCCTCTGCCTGAGCTTTCTTCTCATTCTGCTGGACCCAGGAAATGGACTGGCTCACAGCCATCAGGAACTGTGTCCTCTCCGTAAAAGCCTTGCTGAGATGTTTTCTGCGCTGCACCACTTTCACGCTCAAAGACTCCACCTCAGCTTGTGTGTCAGAAATCAGCTTCAGCAAATGCTGACGTTCACTGAGACCCAGACGGGCCAGGACCCTATCAGCATCGGCCATGGCCTGAGACAGGAGGAGCTGCTTGGCCTCCAACTCACTGCAGATACTCAGGTGGTCAAACAGGAAGCTCTGAGCTAGCTCAGGAGGAGGACTCATTTTCATGGCTTCAGACAGGGCAGGCTGTTGCTCTTCTGCCCAATCCCGTGCCTCTCTCAGGCGGGCTTGTACTTGACTCATATCTTCTAGTGTCACCAATGAGTCCTGGATTTTTCTCTCAATTAGGTTTTGCATTTGTGACCATCGCTGCTCAAAGTGGCTGATTTGCTCTTTTACCAGCTCTTTGTCATCCAAGTTCAAATGTTGGATGACTTTCTGTTTCTGGTCTTTAAGGTCCTCAAGGACGCCTTTTTGTTCTTCCAGAGTTACTGCAAGTTTCCGTAAAGCCTCCAAGTGCTGAGATGAACTTTCAGCATCCGTCCTGTGAAAAAAGTAAACAATTAATTTAACAATAGTTGTTTCAGACATACAGTATGGCCCTAATCTTGGTGTTCTGAAATGTTTTCATATATTTCTATATATATGTGATGACAAAAATTCCTTTACGTAAAAACACACCTAGCTAGATTGTCCCACTCTTTGGACACCTGTTCAAACAGAGCCTCCACTGCAGAGATACAGTCATGGTATTCTCTAGACCTCTGCAGATCATCCTCCCTCTGGCTCTGCAGCTTATTGGCCTGGTGACAGAGGTCAAGCCAGGAATGGCTCAGACGGTCGAGCTCTGCATGTTCTGGAGAGTCCTGACCACCAGTCAGTCTGCTCACAGTCTCAGTCATCTTGGTCAAGATATTCTGTTTAGACTGTAGCTGCTGGCTACATTCCTGTGGGATAAGTAAGATATACATTAGTAGCCCTAAATCCAAATCCAAAGGGTAAACAGATCTCTCTTTAATTCCTACAAAAACCAAGCCAAAATATTTGATTAGATGGTGATAACAAAATCACCAACAAAATCATGTTTAGACTCACATTACTGTGTAGTTAATGTGAGAATCACACTTTAATTTTGCTAAACATGACTGCAGAAGAAGAAGGTGACTGATTGATTAAGTCCTATTTACCTTATTGTAGGATCAAAAATTAGGATTACTGTTCCTTACCTTGGCTTGTGAAAGCATGTTTTGAGCTATCTTGGTCTCCAGCTCTGCTGGCCTTCTAGAGAGACTGAGGAGCTGCTGCTCCATGTCCTGGAACAGGCTGGTTAGATCTTGTTTCTGTTCCTTGATCTCCCTCCACCCTTCTGAAAGCTCCTGTGCAGTGGACATCCTTTCCTCTATCTAAAAACAAAACATTTTACAATAACTATTTGCAGGAATGAAACACCTTGGTTCATACTATATATTTACACATTTACATGCAGTATATACATGAAGAATATTTTTGTTAAATGTAGGTACTTAGCAAGATTCTATAATTTGCTTTGCAAGTTTGCCAGCATTGACTTTACAATTTATAAAACAAATTTTGTCAAAAATTTGTCTTGACAAATTACTGACCGTGAGTTTGACCTGCTGGACCTCAGCAGCTGTCCCTCTCACAGCATCGTCAGACAGATCGCACACAGAACACACCAGGTCCAGGTAAGTGCTGGCCTGCTCATGAAGGGCCCTGTAGTGCTTCACCTGTGTACAGTTTATGCAAATAATCAATCAAAATACATTTCAGAAATTTACCTAAAGTGAATTGTTGAGCAGGAATATTTGCACTGTGTGTCAGTTACCTGTTTCAGTGCCTCCTGCAAACCAGATGGTCCTTGATCATTGAGCTGGAGCTCCTCCTGCACCGTGGAGAGCCAGGTTTGGCACTGCTGGAGAGTGTCCTGATGACTGACGTGTTTCTGCAGCTCCCGGTCTAGACTCTGGTACACCTGTTAAATAAGGTGGGTACTGTAAGGCTCTAACTGTATATGATAAAACAAAGAGGTTTTTTTTTCTGAAAATAATCTGATGCAGAGAAAAATATATAAATGATCTATGGTTGTCAACTTGTATTACTCACACGCTGAGCAGTGCTGCAAATGGCAGAGTAGCTGTCTCTAGTTCCCTGTTGGTGAGCCTGGACTTGTTGACTGATCTTCGCTTGAACTTGGTCTGTACAGCTGGCAACAAGACCTTCTCCTTTCTGATTCAAACTGGTGAGACGCTCCTCAAAACTGGAAATCTCCTCCATTATTGCCTGAAAAATTAAGAAAAGTATTTCATGTAATGTAAGTTATTTTAATGTATGCAATAATAATGACTTTAATATTATATAGGTTTACGGTAAAATTTGCTATTTTTTGTAGAGTTGGTCACCTTGTGTCGAGCAAGTTGCTGAGTGGCCACCTCCATACTGCTGGTCTGCATCGAGTCAGATGTGACCAGCCTACTGGACATCTGTAACAGCCATTTCTCAACCTCCTGCAACTCACTGTTGTAATTCTCATGCTCTTTCACCCACTCCACAAGGTTCTGGACCTGTGTCTGAAACATAACAAAAAACAAATCTCAGTGAGATTTCTTCTGTATAGTAATAATAATTCAATGATAAATATACACAGGAACATGAGTTTCAAACATAAATTTGTGGCTAAAATTGCTTACATCTGCAGTGTTTGCTAATATATTCATAATTTTTGGACTTTTCAGACACTCCATCTAAGGCAGAACGCCTAAACAAGATGTTATTAGAAACAGTTTAAAGTTAGCCTTACCTTAGCTGCCAAACAGATGTCTTGGTAGTCAGCCTGCAACTTTTTCATGTTTTCACTTATGGTGGAGTCATTAACTGTGTTGAGCAGGGCCTCTCCTTTCTCAACGACAGACTTCACTGCTGACTCATGAGATTGTATCGTCTGCTGGATAGTCTGCATACACGAAAAATGAACAAAACATTAAAGGTAAAAACAAAGTGGTACTATTGCTCAGCTTTCCCTGGTTTACAAGAAAAAAAAGATCAACTAATGTTAAGTTACCTTGTACTTTGCTAGCTGAGCCTTTTTCTGGTAGAGTTCAGCTTTAGGCTCTACACTTGATGCTAAAAGGTTCTTGGTCTCCATCACCCACTGGGCCTGGGCCTTGTATTTATCCATAAAGTCTTTGGAGAGTGAGATACATTTCCCAATGGAGCTATGCTCTGTGCGCAGAGCTGCCATCAGCTCGTCTAATTGGAAAAGGCGAGTGTCCACCTCGTCTTTTAGCTGCTCTGCTTCAGGCTCCTCCAAGAATGCCATGGCTCGTTCTGTCTTCTCCCTCATTGTCTTCAGGTAAGCGTGACCCTGTTCCATGTCTGCCTGAAGAGCCTGAAACATACATGGATTTTCATTATTAGCCTTTAAACAAATATCAGATTTTTGAGTTTGATAGTAATCTCACTACTTCTACTAGTGCACTGTTGCTGGGATTTCCACAGATGATGGATGTCTTACGAAATCACTAATAGATTTGTTATCTATAGTTACTGTATGTTGGACGTCTAATGCTACGACTGGTCTTTACAGATCATGCAATAATATACAAAAGGCATGTTTTCTGTGTTATTGAGTGTACCTCTAGTTTTTTCATCTTTCTCTGCATAGCAAAGCGGTCTACTACATCAACACTTATTGCCACAGTGCTGAAGTTATTCTGAGCTGTGCTGAGCCAATCTGAGAAGGTCCTGAAGACACACTGTGCCTCTTCAATGCAAGACACCTCCTCTTGAAGTTGTTTGATGGTCTCCTGTAATTTAAAAGAAGAGGTAAACACGTTTGTAGAAGCTGAACACTTAAGTTTGACATTTATAGCTATTTGTTACTGCGATACTGAACAGTTCAAGTGGATGTTACCAGTAAATGCAGAAGTAGGGCATGGTAGCGGGCTGTGATCTGGGTGGCTCTGGTACTGATCCGGCTACTTATATGGGTTTCATCCAGAACTTGCTGAGCCAAGAGGCTGAGGCCCTCCATCTCCTCTTGATAAACCAGTACCTCCTCCTGCCAACTCTGATCAAAGAAGCATCATTAGTGATTTTGGGACAACAATAGGATTCCATTATACTCTGGAAAATGTCCAAAAATCAGTTATAGTGCAAATTATTCTGTTGCATGATTTGTGAAAACTAGAGAAACCGGAGTGACCTAACATGCCCTAAAACAATAGGCCTCATGTGAAAAATTTAGCCAGCAACTGAAACAGCATTGAAGATTAAAATGCAGGTTTGTACAACAGTTCAAAACATTTTATTGTGCATACTACACTAACCTTTATTAGCTGGAGCTGAGCATCTTTAGTGGTGCGGTCTGACCGCCGGTGGCTACGCAGTTGTGCCTTCGTCTCCATGCTCTTTAGCCAGCTGTCAAGACGCTGGAACTTCTGTTCCATCTGCCGGAGCTTGGCCAGAGCACTGTTGAGCTGAGCCCGGGTGTCGGCTAGCCGGGCCTGGTACAGCCTCCACTCCTGCTGCAGGGACTCCAGTGCTCGGTCTTCTATCTGTGGCAGCCCCCAGGGAGTGACCAGTTCTCGACTGATCAGCAGGGTGTTCAGCAAAGCCTGGCCCTCTGTGCAGTGCAGCTGCAGCTCCTGTAGTTACACAAATGTTGATGAAACTTTCTAAATGTTTAGATGATACTGTATATTACCTGAATAGAACTTCTGGCTATGTACTAGCAGTGGCACTAATAGAATTTCATATGCTGTTTATATACATTTTTACCACACTGAATTTTCAGACCTGCAGCTTTTGGAGAGTCTCCTCCAGCATATCAACATCGCCCTCCAGTTGGGTGTAACAGCCAAGCTTCTCTTGTTCCTGTTCCAACCAGTCCTCAAATGCATGGAGGCTGCGTTGATACTCCTGGTGGGCTTTCACCAGCTCCTCTGCTTTACCTACTGCCCTCTGAGGACACAGAGAGGATAATGTTTAGTCAACATCCAAAAGCTGACTGTTTCTCATGTTTCCTTTGGTATCTCTGTTAGCACACTATAAATATAAGGTTATGTTATTTTCACACCACATTTAAACTAGCAGTGTGATGCTATTTACTTAAATTTTCTGTTTTGAATTGTATTTATTAAATGAAATGGTATTTAAAAGTAACAGTAAACCATATTAAGTGGCAATGAATCATCACCTATAATTAAACACTAGCACTATTAGATATTCTTTTGAAATATTTTGAAAAAGCTACACAAAATGACACATAAACGTTACAGTGCAACATACTGTATATTAAAATAAATCACTGCTAAGTGTTATGTACATTCTGCTGCTTATTACCATGGCAGTGTCTTTGATGGTGTTGTAGCGCTCTTGCAGATCTTGGAGCTCAAGTTGAGCGACATAGTTCTCAGCGATGCTGGCACTCTTTGCAGTAATGGTGTCCAGCAGAGTGTTGTGGGTGAGGATTTCTTCATACAGCAACTGAAACAACATGGAAGCTTGAGTTATATTATCAGTTAACTGTGCATGAAATTAGTTTACCTATTGTGGTAAAATGATTCCTGTGATTGTGAATATTTATCCTTCTCCTTTTCACAAACTGTGAAATTTAAGGTTTAAAATGAAAATATATTCAGTATTTTAAAGACTATATGATCAACACGGTAACATATTAAATCACATTTAGTAATAATAATGCATAATTCTTTTTAGTATATAGAATGACTGCAGTACCTTAGCTTTGCTTAGGTTGGCAGTTTTGTCTCTCATCTCTGGGTACTGTTTATCAGAGGGGTCAAGACTCTCTTCCACACGTTCAACCCAAGACACAAACTGGCGTACATCCTCTTGGTAACTGGTCCACTGAGACAGGGATCCCTCCAGCTGACTGTGGATTTTAACAACAATATCAATGTGCTGGCTATAGTTGGAGTTTGAAAAAAAGAACCTTTGTATACAAAGTTATTACTACGAAGATACCATAAGGGTGTTTGAAACATATTCTTAGGCGTTTTTACTTGTAACAAACCTTTTGCATTGGATTGAAGCAGACAGCAGAGCATCCCAGGAATCTTTCAGTTCCTGTATTTGTTTTTGGACTGCTGGTACACCCTCAGCAGAAGTATTTCTCTGAACTGACTCTCCTCTTGTGATCAACATCTTTAGCTGGATCTCCCTTTCCTGGCGAGCGGTGAGCAAAGCCTAGTGCAACAATCACATTTGTGCATTTATTAAAATTGGGTATCCAAAGTGATAAATGTCAATTTAAAAATTATCAGTGACATTTTATACCTCCAGCTTGATCATCCTGCTATCAAGAACATTTTTGTCAGCAGTGGGAGTGCAGTATGTTTGCAGCATGTGGCTGGCGTCAGCCACCCAGTTCTGAAGCTCCTTTAACCCTTGGGAGAAAAGCTGGTGCTCAGTCACTATTCGGTCGATTCGTGATGCCTTTTCCTGCACAACAACGAAGACGCAGCAAAGCAGGACCCAGTCAGAAAATGATAACAGTGGCCTTTCAAACCAAATACAAAGTAAGCACAACCTGACTGATTCTAATAAAGACTAACTGACTAATAAAAATTTAGTAAAAGACATAAAAGAAATTTTTTATGGTCACAAAAAATAATTTGTGTTTAATTATGGTTAGTACCTTTGCTGTATTTGTATTTGTAAAATAAATTCAGAGCTCGGTCCAGTCTAGTGCCTCTGTCTCTTTTCCAGCACTACACCCCGGAAAAGCCCCAATGCACAAGCAGATTGGTAGACATTACTGTACCTTGGTCAGGTTGGTTAAAGCTAGGTACTGAGCAGAGAGCTGCGACACACGGTGCACAAAACCCTTGCCGGCCGCGTGTTCATCCCACAGCAGCTGGGCCTTCTCTTTTAGCCTGTTCAGCTGAATCTCGTGAGAGGCTAACTCCTCAAGCACAGACTGGAAGAGCACAAGCAGGTTATCAAAGAGGCATGCAAGCTGACACATACAAGACAGTTAACTTCAGACACAGACCGAAGGGTTACAGAGGGCAACATGGCAAATAGAAAAGAGAATGACATAGATATGGCAAGTGTTACTGTGAAGCTCCTGGAGATCATTACATGCAATGAAGGCATCTATAAATAGCTGGTAGGCACGTTTAAACAATGAAGACATTGTAAAGACACTGTCTTTTATGAATAAAGCAAGCATTCATTTAGATTACATTGTGTTAAGAAGACATGTAAGAGCAGCAACGATAAGTAGACAGATGGCAGCAATTCAAAAGGAAAACTCTGGAAGTTAGCATAAGCTCATGGTAGTGATTCCTAAAAGAATAATGGCAACATAAGTGCTTCAGCAAATGTGTAGTCAGGTTGATCTTCTAGCATGGAGTTGTTGTTGCACTTGAACATAAGGGGTGTTCCACACCTATCTGGACATTAGTACCTGTAGCTTGTGAAGCTCCAGTTTCTTGGCTGTGAGATCATGAAGTCTCGTGCTGCTCTCCTGTACAGCCAGCTCTGTGGCATTCAAGCACTCCTGAAGAGGCTCAGCACTTGCCTCAAAATCTTTCATCTGAGACAAAAGGTTCTAAAAAAAAAAGATGAAGAAGAAGAAGAAAAAAAAAGAGCATGTTGAGATGTTTCCTTTGCTTAAAATGTTAATCAAATTAATCAAAACAGGTTTTTATAGTGGCCCCAAATAGTGGACAAGTCAAATGCTTACTTGTAGACTTGTTTCTCTGTTGTGCAGGCTAGACATAATATTTTTCCAGTCCTCTCTGGCAGTGTTCATTTTAGATCGAACTGCATCAGCTTTGTCTTTTGATGTGATACTAGAGACAAATTCACCATTCACAACTACAGCATTCAGTTTTGACTGACCTTGCTCTCTGTCACTTAGAAACTCCTGGGAAAAGAGGCAGAAGAGATGAGATGACAACTCAGGCATGTGCTTAAATTCTTTGTCTTTTGTATGTGATTTAGTTGAATATGCATTCGGTAAAAGGTAATTCACAAGCAAAGTATTCAAATTAAAACTGGCACTTTAGTATTCAGTGATAATAAAATCATTTTTTCTGCCAGTACAAGTCTCTAAATGTTTTAGGGCATTTAACTTTGAGTTCTGCACCTGAATCTTCTGCAAGCTACACGAGGCCTCATTGAGATTTTGAGGTACATCAAAACACTTGGCTGTGTTGATTTTGGCATTGACCAACCACTGCTGGAACTCTCTGCAGGCTGAGCGAAACCCTTGTTCCAGCAGCTTCTCTTTGCTCTTGCAGTCTCTGGAGGCTTGGAGACTCAGACTAGGAACGAATAGGAAGAAAGAACATTTTTTCTAAATCCAACATGTATTATTGTCAATCAGTATAAATATTGTTATATGTATGATGTTCTTACCTGTTGTATTCTTTAATGAGAGCAGACACTCTCTCAGACTGTGCACCCATGTCCCTGGAGAATCGGCACAGATCATTCAGTTGAGTCTTCAGACTGTCAGACATGGGCTCAGCTTTGACAAGTTCCTCTAATGTGTCCTGGAAGGAAAACAAATATGATGAAACATTCATTACCAATCATATGATTTTAAATGCTGTAAACATCTTAGCTATATTTTGTTTAATTAATGGCTCATTATTTAAAGTAAACCAACCTTTGCTATCTGCCAGCCTTTAACAGCCTCCTCTCCATTATTTTGTCCCTCTGCTTGGGCTAACCTTAGACGCCAGTCCTTTAGTTGGCGGATGAAGTCTTGCAGGTCCTGTTCTAACTGTGCTGAAAGGTTGTTAAACTCTTGTTCAGAGCTCGCTATCTGAGATAGGGCAGTCTCTAAACTAGCGCGTGTTTGTAGTGCTCCACGTTCCCACTGTTCCCATGATGACAACAAGGCTGCTTCCTCTCGCTCTATAGCCTCATAGCCACCTGATCCAGTGTGATCTCGCGCCACTGCCCCACATCTCTGAACCCGGTTCAGCCTCTCTCTGCCTCGCTGCTTGGAGTCAAGTAATTCCTATAAAGGGAAAAAGAAATCATCATCACTGTAAATGAAAAGAAAATCTATAAAAGCATTTGTCACGACTTAAATACTTTAACTACCAGTTAGTTGCAAAACCTGGGCTCACTTTAAATCTCCTGCTTAACAAAAGTGTCTGTAAAACAAGTTGATTTTTTACTGCAAAAAATAACTATCAAAAAAAGCAAGACCACAGTTTGAATGATATTGTGTTTTTCCCTCCTAAGTCAACACACCCTGAATAAACCTCCCAGCTTAAAGGTGTTGTAAATGATTCTCCAAATGGTTTCCACATTTGGGTTTTTGTCTGTGAACATATCAATTGCAACATTTTAGGAATGTAGGTATTGTATGAATTTAAGTCCTTGATGCAAACAACGCTTAAAAAAAAAGAGTCTTCACATCCATAAGCCGTGTTCCATTTGGCTGTGCCAGTGTGCCACTTGTTATGTAGTAGCAGAGGCGAGGAAATCATTTTAAATAGTGTGTAGGTGCCACATGAGATGGATAATGACAGATAATAACTTGAGAAAAGTGGTGGTAGCAGTTCTTGTTGATGAAAGCTATTATAGGATGAACCAAAAATCTATCTAAGCAATGCCACTGTAGCAACTGTGTCTCACTTACAGCCTATACTTATACTGAACTGAGCAACACAACACAACATATATATATTATTATATTAATTTATTAAATAGTCCCAAACACCACACATACCAGACCACCACCATATCAAATGTGATTTAATTTTATTTTATTTTATTCCATCATGATTTTACAGAATCATCAAGAAAACCATCAAATTCAACACAATATTTCTCATTAATATTAAAATATCTTATATTTGGATTCAGCTTTGCCCAACTATGTACAACTAACAGGTTATGTTTACCCATCTCTGTTTGCAGTTCTCTCAGACTCCATGTGTTGTTTTGTTGATTTGTTGCAACTTGCTGTGGATTAAGATCGACACAAGCGATGTGTGGCATTGAACCCACAGCGTATAAGAAACCGGCATGTTGTGAAGCACGGCCATGGTGAAGGGAATTATAATAGATAACTTTAGATTCATGCTCAGTTTCTAGATGGTGAGGGGTCAGTAACAACTGGTTCAAACACCTGCTCAAAATATCTCCCAGGTGCCTTCTCGTCGAGGTATAGTACTCAGATCAAAGCCATAATGGGAGAAGCCCCAGAGCAGAAGCTCTTTTAGACAAGTGTAACATTTCTTCTTACCTGCACCTTGGAGAGCTTTCTTTTAATAGAGACTGAGTCTCCTGACAGGTCAGACCATCTCTGAAGCTCCTCTTTTGCTGAGATCAGCCAATCATTGAAGTCTCTCACAGCATCAAGGTACTGCTCATGCTCAGACACAATGTTTTGCATGGACTGCACTTTACCCTTTGGGGAAGAAAAAGACAGTATGAACACCAGCTGCTAGATATTATATGTTTTTGTCTAAAAGGGGTGAGAGTTAGCAACAAAAAAGTAGGAGCCGTAGAACAATGAGACTTAGACATTTTATTTTAAAAGAATACTAAAATATTGTCTCAACTTTCTGAATGCAACCAGTCTCTCACTCTGGGCTTCAGCAAAGGTATATATATAAAGATATGTATTTAACATATGTCAGCATCTAGATTACCTTGACAACAGCTGAGATATCAGCAAAGTGCGCATTGAGCTCTGCCCTCGATTCTGGTCCAAAATTCTGGTCACCAGTTTTCTCATGCATCTCCACAGCTTTATCTGTCAGGCGTGACAGTGCTGCTCCATGTGCATCCACGTCGGCCTGGATGGCTCTGAGGCGCTCAAGCAAAACGGACTTCTCTTTGAGGCCAGGCTGCTGAGGCAGAGTCATCCCCACCTCCTGCTCCACTGACTCCATCCACTGCTGCAGCTGGCTTTTATTTTCCAGAAAGCTGGTCCACTGGGCCACAGTCCACTCCAGACGACTACAGACAATTTTAACATTTTGTAAGTATACAAACAGTAGAATAAAAAAAGATTTAAACTGGATAATAAACTATAGCATCAGTGGGTGTTGTCAGCCCACTGCCTCACATGGTTTAGAGGAGGGCACATTTCCTACCTGTGGCAGCTCATAGATGTCATCAACATATTGGCCCAGGCATCCTTCAGCCTCTGTAGCTGTGAACAAATGGCTTCCTGATCCTCCATTCTGTTGTGCTTTAGGACCTGTTCTCCTTTTCCTACTGTCATGTTGAGCTTCACCTCACCTTCACCCTTCATAAGCAGAATATCCTAAACATAAAAGAAAAAATTTACAACAACTAGCAAAAAAAATTAGGTGGTTCAAAGTGTGTCCAGACAATATGGAATCAAAAGTTCAGTACTTTTGTATTATTCACTGACCTGTACAAGAACTAGTCTTTTCTCCAGGGTCTCCTTATTGCCGATTGTGCTGTTGAGCGAAGCCAGGCGCTCCTGGACGCCATTAAGCCACAACCAGGTAGTCTGCAGTGTCTCTTCAAACGCCAGTTGCTCCTGTAAAGTCAGCTGGCAGCTGCGCAGCCTCTCTCTCACACGCCTCAGCAAGGCCTGGTGCTGTGACTGCAACTGAGCTGACACTCTTGTCTCACTACCATCACCTCGCCCACCTTCGTTTAGCGCCTGGCCCTCCTGACATAACCGCTCAAAGGAATCCCTGCACGGGAGGAAGTAGAATGATAAAGTAAGTTACAAAGAGCGCATTGAGGTTTAGCTTACTCTCGTATGGCTGCTTTCTTCTCTCAGTAAAGACATGGAGAGATTGGGCACCTTTCTTTGAGCACCTCCTGTTGATATTCCTCCACTTGCTCGAGCACAGCCTTTTCAGGACCACGCTGCTTGGCTTCAAGCTGATCTGTGGTCATTCTTTTTTCCATGTGCTCCAACCACCACCTGAGCTTCTTAAGCCGGCCCTCAAACCTACAAAGTAGTTACAGCGCCATGCTTATAAACCATATGCTTACAATGTCTCGGCTTACAGAACTGGACTGTGGGAGTGTCTTACCCCTTCATGAGGGATGCACTGTCTTCAAGGATCTGTTGGTTCTGTCTGCACTGCTCCACAAAGCTGTCCCAGTCCTGCTGAATGGACGAAAGATGCTGCTGGATCTGCCCAGCGCTTGCTTTGGGAAGATGAAGAAGGAGTTTCTCTCCCTCCTCACAGACCTGAGTAAGACGTACCTCACCCTCCTCCACACGATCCATGGCACCCTAACAGATAGCCCACATCACTTTTATGTACCCTTATTTTTCTTTTTCGATCAAGTACCATAATAGTACCATAATTTAGTGACCTGCAACTATTCTAGTGGCATATATACTGTATGCAAATAGTTTTACCTTCAGTTTCTGTAGTTTGCGTTCCACAATTTGAGTGTCTCCAGATCGGTCAGAACACTCTTTCACTATCTCCCTCTGTTCTGAAAGCCAACGATGGAAGTCCTGAACTAAGTCTGAGGAGCAAGAAAAGAGAGAATTAATATCATATGTAGTGTGAAAAATGACTGAAAATCAGGTCTTTCCAATAAAATGGTTGGTAATTAACAGAATGCACACATCAGAACCCCAGTAAATGCTACCTAATGATGTGATTCTCACCATTGAACCGCTGCTGAAGACAGTTTTGCAGCGACACCAACGTCCTGGCAGAAAGTTGGTTCACAGACTCATATGTTTTGATAAGGTCTGTGAGTGCTGAACCTAAAGCAGCCAGCTCTTCAGAGGGATATTTTCTACACAGGGTGTTGAGGCTCTCTCTGGTGGAGTCAATGCTTCCCTGCTGATTCTGCAGCTCTTTCTGAAGGTCCTTAAAAACATTCAGTGTAAAAAGTTGATTTGTTTATTGACTGCTTTACATTCTCATGTATATGTAGATACATTTCAGGATGATTATTTCTGACTCTCTGATACCTTTACTCTGCAGATGTGCTCAGGGTCTGATCCAGTGGGAGAAGACACCAGGGAATCCTCCATGCTTTTTAGCCATGCAGA
The DNA here is from genome assembly GCA_032362345.1 of Sandelia bainsii. Taxonomy (NCBI): domain Eukaryota; kingdom Metazoa; phylum Chordata; class Actinopteri; order Anabantiformes; family Anabantidae; genus Sandelia; species Sandelia bainsii. Next base: position 5,849,407 of record JAUMHL010000015.1, read on the forward strand.
CATCTGCGTGATGTAGTCTTCCAGCTGTTTACTTTGGGAACTAAAGTCCATCAGGTTTGCCCTCGCCTGCTCATGTAGCTTCTGAACAGTGGTAATCTTCTTCCACAGGTCACTCTCCAACACCTAATTAATGCAGTTTAAATGAAATATTGTGGCTAAGACTCAACATATAAAGTTCACAATAACAAAACAAACACTGTAGGATTACAATAATATTTAGTACCTGTAATTTAGCAGGAGCTTCTTGACTTTGGCTGCATGTCTTCAGCTCTGACACTTTGCTCTGCAGGGTTTTAAGTTTCTGCTCCTTCTCACCTATTTTTGCCTGTGGATGTATCAAATGAGAATAGTATGTATTACACCTCTTCTGCCTTGTTAGCTTTGGTTTTGTTTAGCGATCTGTGAGATCCCACACTCTGAGTTTGTCTTTAAACATTATATTCATGCCAGACAAGGTCACAGTACTTAAAATGATTTTTGGTTAATTTAACATTTGCATTGTCCTAGGTGGAAAGCCACACACTCAGGTACCAAGCTAGTTAAAACACAGCATTACCTCGCTTTGTTGTGAAATCAGAAATCATACCTGTAACACGGAGAGTCTTGTTGACACTTTCTGACTGTCGTTAAGGTTGTTCAGGCTTTCATTTAGTTCAATTACACAGCTGCTTGTCCAGCTCTCAATGTCTTCACTGATTCTACGCACATCATCCCACAGTGCCAAATTCTGGTTCAGGCGATCAATGTTGTCATCTATTTTCTCAGACACCTGAGGAGCAGGTTAAATAATATGATTTATACAATGCACTAAGTCTAGCAAAATCATCATCATCATGATTGCCGTCAGACTTACATCCAGCCACTGATCAACAAGTGTCTCCATGTCCGTTTTCAACATTTGAGAATCACAGTCAGGGATCTTCTTCAGTTCAATCACTAACTGTTTTCCTTTGCTGGAAAACTGATCCAGTTCACGTTGATTTCTAGCCATCTCTGCCTTCACTGCCTCATGCTACAATCAGAGCATATCATTAAGGCATAACCCAGAACTTTCTGAATTTGTGTAATCAACAATTTAATTAAGAAAGTGAAACTTCAAAAGGTAAATTCTGACAATACAAAAATAATTTCCCCCCAACCTTGGTTAGTGACCTCTTTGTTTCCTCATGGTCCTTCAAAACAGAGCTTATGTCAATCAGAGGTTCAGTGCTCTCAATGATGCTGCTGATGGAGGTTTTCAGGGTTTGGTATTCTTTCATAAGATCAACAAGGACATTACACTGCTCCTGTCTGTAAACGAAAGAGAAGAATGTAACCCTTCCCAAACAGGAACTGTTTCATGGAGTGTGCACCGTTGCCACCATTGACGTAGTACCATGGAAAACCCTCTTCAGCTCTTTTAGTACCTCTCTGTGATAAGCCTCTTAGTGTCCTCCCATGTGGTCTCCAGTAGGCTGATTTCTCTCACCACTTCCCCAGCCAGCTCTGCATCTCTCTGGGCTAGCTGGTTGCCCTTGTCCCTTAGCCACTGCTCCTCATGCTGATGTGACTGTAGCTCATCCTCCAACTGATTAAAGAACCGAAGCCTGAAAAACAGGGAAAGTGTGCTGCTGTTGTGCACATTCTTGGATTCACTTATGCATGTTTGGTACTGGCCAGAATCACAACAGCCTCAGATACTCAACTTGACAATTACTGTATATGACTTACCTAATGTAAATATTGATCTAATTACACCTGTGTAATGCTTTACCTCTGCTGTAGAGCATGGAGGCCGGGCTCTTTGAAGCTCTGGTGGTCTGCTTTTTCTTCAATGTCCTCCACAGCTTTGAGCAGCTGTTCTTTCCGCTGTCTAAATGAGGTCCACAGAGCCCCCAGGGCCTCTGCTTCACTCTGCTTAGTACCGAGTAAGTTCCTCACAGCATCCAGCTCAGCGCTGAGTGAATCAGCCAGCATACGGCATGATTTACGAGACCCTTCATCAGCACCAATGTGTAGGTGGCTTTTGCACAGACTGCTGTCCAGGTTGACAGCTAGAGTCTCAAGCTGGTTAATATCTGGGACAATATTGGTCAGCTCCTGCTGTAGCTCCTCTACTCTGCCACGGTCCCAGCTCCCAGCACTCTCCACAGTTTGTCTTAAACCTCGCAACACCCCCGCAGCCACGCTGTGGGTCTGCAGAAAAGCCTCAAGCCTTTCCAGGCATTCTAACTGGAGCTCAGCTATGTGCTGGGACTCCACGTAAGGCTGAAGACAGCTTTCTGCTCTGCTGCGTAGGAGCTGTGCATCACCACGTTCACAGAACTGGCAGAGCTTCTCAGTCTGCTGCTCCAAGCTCTGTCTCACACTGGACTGCTTCTGCAATGCCACCTGGGTTTCCTGTAAAAGGCAAGTGACAGAGGATGAGGTGTCGCTCTCAAGCAAGATACTATTCACCTGTTCAGTGACTTTTAAATGGTCCTGGAATAAAGCAGTAATCTGCATTCACAAAAGGACAGTGATACACCTTACCTTAACTTGTGCAGCGGCAGATTGCAGGTTGCTAATGTTTATTTGAGAGGTTGAGTGCAGATTTGAAAGCATGGTCTCACTCCACTGGGAGAACTTAAGAAGGGCCTGGTCAAACTGTTCCACCAGTGAGAGGTGGTTCTGAAGCTCTTTAATTCTGAGAGACAGAATGGCAGCACAGTGAGTCAAATCAGCAAGAAAACACTTGCCTCTTACTACCAGGGTGGATTTTAGGATATTTTAAATAAAATATGGTTATACTCTCCAAATTTGAAGATACTGTCATGCTCTAAAATTATTATTAATATTTTAAATACATAGCTGAGTCATGCTAATTTCACTGGTGTAACAATGTACTTCACAGATGAGCAATCCCCCCCCCAAAAAGAAAAAAAAACATGAGCAATACTAAGTACCCCCTTACCATGGAAGCACATAGGTTTTAAAGCAACAAGCTGCAGCCAGGTGCTGCTAATCATCAGCCCTTGGTTAAATGAGCATCAGCAGGTTTGCAGACAACTATAAAAGCAGTTTTGGCTGGTCTGGAGCAATGAGGTGTGTGTTAGCACAAAGCCAAGAGGGTACAAGTACATAAGCAATATTCTTAAAGAAGCATTTGTTGCTGCACACTAATGTGGAAAGCGTTATAAAATCATTTACAAACTATTTTGAGTTCAACATTCTGCAGTGAGAATGATTATTCACAAGTGGAAAGCCTTCAAAACAGTTGCCAATCTTTCCAAGAGTGGACATCCCAGCACATTCACCCCAAGGTCAGACCATGTAATGCTCAGAGACATAAAAAAAAAAAACAAGAACTCTTTCTCAGACCCTACAGACCTCAAAGAGCATGTTAAATGTTAAAGACAATGACAGCACAATTAGAAGAAGACAAAACAACTTGAATCTGAACAAACCACAAGACTTCTGGAACACTGTCCTATGGACAGATGTTGTAAAGAAGAATTCCTCCACAACGATGTGAGAGAATGATAAAGTCATATAGGAAATCATTACGACAAGGTATCTGAATCATGGGGGTACTTAGTTTTGCACAAATGATATATTTTTCTCTTTGGCTAAATTTTTCTTAAAAAAATAATTTCATCTAACAGTACCTTTGAGGTAGGACTTCATTTTGGACATGAAGCCTCCTTTGCAGGGTCTCCAGCTCATTTTTCAGCTGCCTCACTCTATCTTCAGGTGCCGTGGGATACAATGACATCCCCAGAGTGACCAATTCAGCGTGAGGAGGCTCCAGAGATTGGACCTCAGAGTGCAATACCTGCAAGGTACATAATAATAAATCGTTCAATTACCATGTATTTTGTGTTAAGACTTATTATACATGTTTTGTAAAACTATCTGAGTTTGTGTTTAGCGTACCTGCAAATCTTGTAGTTCTGTGCAGAGTTTAGTTTTATCAGCTGACAAACCCTTACTCTCCGGTTTGGATGCAGATTCACTTCTCTCCAAGCAGGAAATTAAATTAGATCTCTGTTTCTCATACCTAGAAGACATCGATAGAAATGTTGGTGTCTCAAAGGGTAAAAACTGTTGGCTGTACTTTACTAGAAGTGTTTCCAGTGCCATCAACACTTATATTGCATCCATCTGTCCAGGATAAACCAGCGGTCTCACAAAACCATGAACCATTATTTAATACACCTACTATCAAAATCCCGCATATGTTAAAATAATGTTGTCTTTCATAGTTCTTACTTTTGCCAAAGAGAATGCAGGTTCTCCAAAGTGCTCTGTTTGTCTTTTGCATCTAGTACATTTTGGTCAAAGCTGGTGTTTAGTTCTGTCACAGTCCTCTCTGCTTCCTCTTTGTCACTGAGTCTTCGAACACCAGCTGACAGGGACAGCAAGGATCCTTTTAGCCTTTCCAGACACTGACAGACATCCTGGGGAACAATAATAAAAGACAGTGACCCAAAGGCTGACACAGAAAACAATGGCTGGCTGGAATTCAAAATACTACTAGCATAGACTGTTTATTAGAATTAAAGGAGCTAACAAGTGTTTTATATTTATATATATATATATATATATATATATATATATATATATATTTATAGCATAAATAGAAATTTCTTAAATGTGTTTTTAAATAGAGACAAGTATAGACAACTGAATACCATGTGGTTTTGAAGAGTTTTGTAGGTCTCTGATGAAGAGGTGCAGGATTTAATCGGATGTTCCAGTTTTTTATGCAGCTCACTGAGAGACACTTGTACCTAGGACACATAAAAGATCAAAACTGTGAACTTTATATCTTCTCTAAACACCATACATTACAAGTATCAGTCAGGATATTTACCTCTTCCAGGTTCATTTTGAACTTCTGCTGGTGAGAGGAACTTTCCTCCAGCTGTCCATCAAGCTGCTGTACACTCTCCTTCAGCTCCTCCCAGTACCTGCCGATTTGGGTCAGACGGGCCTTAATGCGAGCGGACTCTCCTGAAGACACAAACTGGGCCATTGACTGGGAATCTGCCTCCAGCTGACAAAGTACCTCAGCTCGCTCCTGAAGCTCTGCACCAACAGCCTGGACACATAGATACGTATGGAAATAAATTACTTGTGTAATGTGGAATTGTTCTCAGCATAGCAGAGATGTGTTTGGTATTAGGAAGCACCAGTGCAGGTCTTCATGAGACCTGTGGTTTGTGTTTGTCTTAGCAGTTTCATTCATTATCAAACTTTTTTCAGTTTTCAGTCTCAACACTGACTTAAGTTATGTCACTGGTGAAGTTCTCAAAACAACTTTTTCTACAACTTCTATTTGCAGTAGCAATCCCTAAGTTTATCATTCAACAGTTCACTTCCAAAATAAATGAAAACATCTTCTTGGTGTAGAATACGACAGCTGAAATTACAAGGGTAATGCTAAAACGGCCTGATTTTGACTCAGACATTTCAATTATTTCTGGAATATCTTTTGAAGAAGGTGAAAATGTAGAGGACTGGGTCAAAACCACTCACGTGGGATGAGATGTAACCCTATGAACACTTTGGATAATGCTGAAAGACTGCAGCTTAGCCGTTGGGCCCCAGGTCTTATTGAAATAGAGTTGGGCTGTGTTGAAGAGAGCGTGGCAGTGCTGAATGCTCTCTGAAGTTTTACCTCTCATCTTAAAAGCAAACTTTTAAATTGCACATTGAGACAGCTTGAGGTTATCGATACTGAAACTGCAAAGACAAACACAAAAACCACAGACTTCAAGAAGACCCGCACTGGTGTTTTCCTACGGAAATGGCTCCTTAACACATCCTTATTGATTTCAACAGCAGTGTTCTGGTTTTGTGGTTGATAATTACTGACATTTGACCATAATGAGGCTGTTGCTTGATAGTACGCAATACTTTACCTTTACTGTGTTGATCTGTTGCTCAAGTGGCAAAGTAGAAGATTTCAATACATCCAGCTGTTTTTCCTTTTCAGATATCCACAAGGAGAAGGTTTCAAACCCAGCTCCAAACTGATCCCACTGAGTTTTCATTTCTTCCAGAGTCTTGACACTGGAATACAAGAGTAGAAAAATATAAACGGCCTAAGCAATAGTTATGAACAAACCTTGGAATGAATCTAAGATACAGAGTACCAGATGCAGAAAGTGGTTTTAATATATCTGGGTCCTTAAAACTGTCCAGTAATTCAAATACACCTGTGTCTCTACATCTAACTGTGTTGTTTTGCCCTTTGTGCCAAACTCTGCTCATCATAGTATCAGATAAAATTAAAACCAATATATTTGGAGATGTGAATGAAATCCATCATCTTACTCTTTTCTGAGTCCAGCCTCTACTTTGTCCACTTGCTCACTGAGAGAACGAGCTTGTTGTAAGAGCAGAGTCTTGTTCTTTGGACCAAGCTGGATTTCTGTTGCTCTCTTCAGCAAAGTGTTCATATGAGAGGCCTCCGCTTCACATTGCTTCAGCAACACCTGTTTACAAAGTACATCACATTGGTATTATTCTCTGTTCTGCTAATACACACCTGACAATTACAGTGCAATAGATGACATCTTGTGCAATAGTCTGCAATAATGCAATTATTGTCTGGTTTTATGTTGTATAACTGTGTTCTACCTCATTTCTATATTATCATTTCCTATCCTTTTGTAATTATATTTATATATTTTTTTATATTTCTTTTATATTTCGCTGACACCGCAGGGACTGCACCTAATTTCGTTGTACCTTTTACAATGACAATAAAGATATTCTGATTCGAATTCACTTCTATTAATAAAATGTCAGTCAATAAGACAAAGTCTACTTACTCTGGCCTGGTCGAGTTCAACAGCCAGGCTCTCTGGGCTGCTGAAGTTCAGGTCTCTGTCCATTGTTGAGCGTGCTTTGTTGACAAACTCATGCACTGCTTCCTGCTGGTTCTCAAACTCTTGCCACGCTGCCAGCGTGACCTGTCAAACACAATGGGCCCAAATCATCAGCTAATCCAAAAGTGGTAGAGGTTAACAATGTTCTATGTTTGTCAAATACAGTATTATTTAGCAGGCAAAACAGAGACTGAGACTTAGTTTACCTTCCCATCACTGGTCCTTGACAACAGTATCAAAGGTGTAGCAAGAAAATGCATAACCTTTAGACTGTGTAATTGCAGCAATCCCAGATTAAGATCATAGTCACTACTATGTTTGGCATTATCAGATGGGGCAACAAGTCAGCATTTGACAAAGGTAACACAGCTAGTTGACAACATTAAATTCATTGATTTGTCTTTTACAGGGAACTATACTGCTTCCTCCATAGCACAGAAAAGCTCAAAGTTTCCATTTTAAAGACTGACATAGCCATCCTGTTTACATGAAGCATGTCTGTTCAGGACATTTTCCATAATTGCAGTGTCTGCATAGCTCACTGCATTAACAGGAATCCCTCTCCGCTTTGCCACAGACCAAGTGCTTTCCTGTCCACAGAATCACCCTTGCTTCAGTCTAACTTTATTGCTGCAGGTTATTTTGCTCCACAAAAACAGTGCTCATTTAATCCACAGTGAATTTATATCCATTAACAATATTCCAAAGGTTTCCTGCCTTAGTAAAATTGCTCACCTCAAGGCTTTGCTCCTGTGAATCCATATTCTGCTCCATTTTGCTGAGCGTGTTCTCTAAACTCTGCAGATCCTGCTGAAGAGTCTCTCCCAGACCCTCCTCTGTCTGGAGCTGCTGGCCTCTGGTGATCAGCTGCTGGACATCCTTTCTCTTCAGTTTCAAGCGTTTCAAAAGGTGCTGTGGAACAGAGACAGATTAAAAATATTAAGCTACGGAAATCCTGCTAAAGGTAATTTAAATTAAATATTAATAAGTTGACTATGCCAGCAAAGTAAATCAATATCCTCTAGCACCTGGTGAACAAGTAGAAGTTGTTGGGCTTCTCTAACAGTCGGACAGTTCAGTATTTTGGTAACCTCAGCCTGAGCCTCTTTCTGCCCCTGAATGAGATCATCCAAAGTACTTTGTACTTCTTCCCTGAACTGTACACAGTCCCCCACAGCCAGCACCATCTTCTCTGCCTGGAGGAAACAAACAAAATACAGTCTAAAGATAACAGAGCCGATGTACTGATGATCAGGTACAGTAGTCAGGTATGTATGTCAAGTTTAATATGAGAACCATCTTATCTATAAATGGATGTGCTATGATAACACCCTAATAACGTGTACTGATCTGTCACATTACATTACAAGCTATTGCAATATTTTCACATTTGTATATCCTTTAAATACCATAAAGTTTTTATCCAATTTGCTGTAGATTCCCAGAGGAGATATGATGTCTGGATTGTGTCTGGCACCTTAGTAAAACAAGCGGATGCTACACCTACCTCCAAGAGTGAAGCAAGAAGACCCTTAAAATCAGTAGAGAGCTTGCTCAGTGCACTTCCTTGCCTCTGGGCATCGCTGTCAGCACAGATTTCAATCAGTGCAGCCATTCGGGCTTTCAGCCAGCTAAGATTCCCTTCTTGTAGCTCTGCATCATTCCTCAGCTCCTGCACACAACAACAGATTGCGATTACAGCCCATGTGGTCAAAAGAGTCACCTGACTGTCTGTTTTTACAGTCTCATCTTCTCTGCAGTGACAAGAAGACAGCAGCACATCACAGAGGATGCAGGGATGAGACTGTCAGTTGATAGCTGGAACTAACTCACCGCGATAGTAGTCTTCACCTGGCCATATTTTCTGGGGTCATTGGCTCGGTTTCTCAGCAGCCTCAGTTGGCTTTCTTTAGATATAAGCCAGCAGGAGAGCTCAGCGTACCTGTTTCACACCACAAAGGGAAAATTCACACAAATCTCAGTGAAATGTGTATAAATAGCAGAAGACAGTAAAAGACAGTATTGAGTTGATAAAAAATATAAAATTTACAATAAAAATGAAATTAATTAGCATGAGTGAGATACCTCACTCTATCCTCACGCTATCAGAGAACCGGGGTTACAGTCATAACCTTAAGTTTGATATTGCATAAGAATGCATAATACATTCTTCTATTGTTGTCATGATTCAATTTTGACTAAAGACAGAATTAACCAAAATAATTAATATCTTAAAGTTACTGTACCTCGCATTGTACTCCTTCCATTTATCTTGGTGCTGCATTAGCTTCTGATGGGTGTTCTCAATTTCCTCTTGGACTTCAGAGAAGTCCTTTCTTGCTGTTTCCAGGGTCTGGTGCGCAGCGTCACCTTTAGGGAGTTTTTGGCAAAGTTCCTCCATCAGCTGCAGTCTCTTTTCACAGATGGACTGGGGACCCTTTTCCCTGAAGAAGGCCTTAAGTAAAGCAATATAGTTATTTAAATTTTTTACAAGTGCATGCCATTCATACAGGATGGTATGGGATTTACTCTTGTTAATCAAAAAGTATGTGTGCTCGAGCATTGTACACAATACAAAATGTTAGCAATACAGTGAGACAACAAAAAGCTAAGTTGATCAATACATGAAATGCAGCCAACCAGCCAGGCCCTCTGTGCTCACCCTGTGCTCCTTGATGAGCCTCTCGCTCCCCATGCTAGCCAGGTGGCGGTTTTCCCTGGTCACCTCTGCCTGGCACTCCTGCAGCGACAACACCAGCTTGCTCCTCTCTACCTCAACTTTAAGGTGCAGGAGGTGAAAGGGGGCATCTGTCTGGATATCCTGGGAAATAAGCAATACAACAAAAACTATAAAGTCAGATTGTGAGCAAATTGTGCTGTTTGCTTCAAGCAATGTCTTGGTAATTATTGATATAAAATACACTACAAATATATTTTTATTTGCACATAGAAATACAACATGCAGGTTGTCAGTGTTAGAGCTCCTTTTATCCAATAGACATTGTTAAAGATGAGGAAGCTGTGCACCGTTGACTAACGTCAGATTTGAGACTACTGATTCAAAATCTTAATCCACTCTCACTATTCACGGCACCAACCTTCCAGTGTTTGTGCAGCTTCCTGACTGTTTCCTGCAGTGACTGCTGTTCCTGTTCTGGCAAAATATCTGTCAGCTCATCACAAGCCTTGAGAAATGTATTCAAGACCCGCTGGTCCAGCTGACCAAAGAATTCCTGCAAAAAACATTCAGTTCTCATCATATATCACACTTTGTACAGAACAGGTAATTTATTATTATGTATTTATGCATCCTCCTTATTCTCTTGTTTAATTGTACATTAGAGGTTGTATCTGTGCCATGCTGAGATCAATAGTGATATTTATATAGAGAATTAAGCTGAACTGGAAACTCAGAAAGTAAGCTGATACAGGCCTGTGTATGGGGTCTGTATGCAGAACTTTCCGCATTCTTGCACATTACAAAACTGTAAAATAATGATAAAATGATGATAAATGCTCTGCACAAATCACGTTTTCTTACTGTGTGCTTTTTGAGCAGCTCCTCTGGGTTGCCTCTTTCTGTCATACAGTTCTGTGCCATTTTAAGAACCTTCTCCAGCTCTATCCGTGACTCATCAAACCTCTTCATAAGGCTGCTGTTTGCCTCCACATGCTTTCGCCACTCTGTAGATTCTTTAATCATAGTCTGAAGAGAAAAGCAAGAATTATTTTTAAACACTATATTTATAATATAGAATTTAAATAGGCCTTGAGGATTACCTGTGACGAGGCCTGCAGGTCTGCCACTCTTTTCTGCAGAAGACCCATGTCCATGTGCTGGAGGGTTTTACTGCTGTTCATTATATTCTGGATAGCCTGGTGGTTTTTCTCTATCACTGTCAGACACTTCTTGCAACTATGTGTGAAGGTTGCCAGCTCCTGCAGTATTCAATGGTGAACAGGTTGTCAGCCATTTGTTTCATATCTTGAATGGTGCCATAATAGGTACCACACTGAAATGCTTGTATTATTTAGTTACCTGGCATTTCTGTTTAAAGTCTACTGGTCCTTCTGAGTCAGTGGTGCTGGTGATGTGACTGGCCTTCTCTAGTGCCTGGTAGAAGCCGGTAATGTTCTTCTCCATTTCTTCCAGTGGAGGTAATAAAGACTGGGACTCCCTCAGGAGAGGCAAACACCTCTCTCTCACCTGATTGGAGGACATCATGCTTACAGAGTTACAGGTGACTGACTATTGTCATAAAATGGCATAGTTTTGTCATTAGTTTGTCATGTCAGAAAGTAATTACTGTTATAATACTCAAGCAACATATTTTCACTAATGTTTTATATACTGTATATCCATGACAGTTATTTGGATCCAATATTGTATATAATGAAGGGTTATATGAAACAACACATTTGGATTTACTCCAGTGCCACAAATTAGCAGCAAAACATACGTATTAAAGGTATTTATTTATTAAACAGTATTTATTTTACTATGAGTAAAAGTCAATGAAAAGTCACACCACTTTAAACACACACCTTAAAGATGAAAGGAGACAAGGTAAACAACTAGGCGATATGCTGTATTATTACAAGGACACACCTTGCTCAGCTGCTCTTTGATTGAAGCCATCACAGCCATCATCTGTGAAACTTCTTCCTGTGGAGTGTCTTTGGTCAACAGCTGAGCTGTTCGGCTTGCTGCCTTACAGGCTGCCTCCATAGCGGGCACTTTGTGCTTGATTTCCTGCAAGAAGTCGGAATACACAGTTTAAAGTTTTTCCATTGTGCAGAAGAGAGATGAAAAGAATACTCTAACCTGAGAAAGAGGATTATGGACCGTTTACCTCAACATCTTGAGCAAAGGCTCTGATGTTTAGGAAAGATACTTGGACAGGAGCAGTCATCTTCTCATTGGTTGCATCCATGAACATTTTTAAGGTATTAATACCGTCTTGATAGTCTTGCCTCAACTTATCCACTTCATCTGCTCTTGCATACTGTCAGCAAAACAAAGGAAGACTTTTTTAAAAACTTGACCTGTTGTTATATCAATATCCCATTTTTCATGCTACATGCTACTTGTTTAAAAGCACGCTGCATTTACATGTTTGACTTTGACGAACAGCTCCCTCCATCTACCATTCAGGAGGAGAAGCTGCTGCTTCAGATCTCGTGAGACTGTATCATCACAAGTCTCAATAAGGAAGTTCCCGGAATCATTCATATCCATGTGCTGTTGGATCCAGTGGGAAAGGTTTCTGAAGAAATCCTAAAAGAAGAGAGAGAAACAAAGACCAAATAAAAGCCACACATTATAAATAATACTGTTTAGAATCAATGGCATTGAAAGACTTGAAAAAGCCCTCTGGAATGGAAGGGTGAAACGTAGTCAAGGAACTAAAACAAGTCCAGTTGCCATTAAAAACCGTTGTTTTGAGAATCAATGGCATTTATCATCAGTTGCTGCACTTACACGTTTGGCACTTTCTGACTGGTTGAGCATCTGCTCAGCGTCCTCCAGCCAGGCCTGCAGAGCTGCCACTGTGCTACTGTATTTCTCCCAGTTAGAGATCACCTCCTCCAGCATGCTGCGAACACTGCGCACCTCCAAGGCCAGATTCTTCCACTGAGCTGTGGTATCACTGAGGAATTTACTTACTCCTTCGGCTTCATCAACTGAAAATAAAATACTGTATAGATTAGGTAAGTTTATATAGGCAGCTGTACAAAAACAGTGTATGCTGTTCTTGTTTGAGTCCTTGTGTGATGTTTTCTGTGTCTTTGTGTGATTGTCTTGTGTGACTGCAGTCGTGATGTAAGCAATTTCCTCTGGGATGAATAAAGTTTTCTGATTCTGATTTATCCGCTGGGTTAATTTTACAGTGTGTTAGGTCAGAAAGATCATGCTAAGTTGACATTCACAACTAATGCAATGACGGTAAAATTATCATGCATAATGCAGTATTACTATTTTTGCATTTTGGGGATTAAATGTAGGTTAGAAAATAAGAATGCAGCCCTGCATGTATAGAAGAAAAAAGCCACAGGAGACAGGCAAAGTTAAAGTTTTAAAGATTGTCAGACTGTTTCTAGACTTACCTTTGTTACAGGTCTTAGACCCTGTAACATGAAATCGATAATAAGACCATTTACTTTGAACCCAAATTAATATTTATATATGTATAAAACATTTAAATAATACATTTATTCTTACTTGAACTGTCAGACTTTACATAAACCTCTGCGGCTTGCTTGAGGGCTGTAAAGATGATCTCATACTGCTCAAAGAACCTGTGGCCTTCAGTGAACGTCTGGAATGGCAAACACAAAAACGTGGATTAAATAGTTTGACCGAGACAGTGCTAATAATACTGCCACAGTGCCACTAACTTCAACTTACGAAGTAGTTCTGCAACAGGAGTTCAACTGAGTCTCGTCTGCCATATTTAATGATCCACGACTTGAGCTTTGATTCAGCCAACATAAGAAATGCCATTAAGCGATACTTCATCTCCCAGAATTCCAGTTTAATTAAGTGAGCGTGTGTTGATGTAGACACAAAATTAAACCTGCAAATTAAACAAATGGTCAATAATCATTCAGTTTTATCTTTGCTTTAACTTCTTGCTGAATAAAAAGAGTCAGTTTAATAAGTTTCATACTAAGCTATTTCTGTGCTTAGAATACTAAGCCAGTGCATAAAATTACTTTATAACATAAGAAATAGTAATTATTCTAAAGTTTTACCGTTCAGCCATGTCTTGGAGCTGTTCAGGTGGGACAGGTACCCCGTTCACTGATCTGTCCCTGTGGATCTGCTGGAAAGTTTGCCTGTGCGATTCCAAGTTTTTTAATACCTCCTGCAAAATTCAAACAAAATTATGTTGAAATTGAATTTCCTTTAAACTGTGCAGAACTGTAGTTACCAAAAACAGCTTAAAGGACTGCTGTGTTACCTTATGCTGCTCGAGTTTTCTGTGGAGAACATTGGCTGTCTCTTCATGTACATGCTGGATGGGAATGTCCTCTCTGAGAGCCATCTCTGCCCTGTGAAGCCAGGCTCCGATCACTCCCAGAGGACCAGGCAGGGACTTGTCCAGATGGATGTGCCAGTCCAGCAGCTGCAATTAACAGCCATAAAAACCCACTCTACCAAAGCCAGACCATTACTGATAAAGGCTATCCTGATCAAAACATTTCCACATGTTTGCAGGCAATCAGCCTACAAAAGAGATTTTATTCCAGTCTAGACAAGCAGTGAATGTCCAGAAGAGCAGATTGCCCAATGAACAAAAGCTTCTCTGTTCCCTGCTCCTCTCCTCTGAACAAATTCTAATTCAAACGCTTGCACCCCACTGAACTTTCACTGGCAGTGAGTAAATAGAGGAACCCTGAGTTATGTTGTGTTTCTCTCATCATGATAGCTTTCAGTGTGATGTGATGCAATTATTTTAGCAAAGAAATTTAAAACAATTATGATCTATTATTAATCCTCTGATTTTGCTTAATTTAGGGAGGATCAATAAAAATAATTAATTTTCTTAGTGGCTTGTTTATAAATTATTCATGTTGTGCAGAAGTATGCAGTACAATTACCCTTGCAGACACACGGTCCCAGGCCTGTTTGACCAGAGCTTGGTCCACGGACAGTTTGCCATCCTTGTGCACTGGCTGCAGCAGTGGATCTGTCTGCTTTTTCTTCATTTCATACTGTACACGGAAGCTCTTAAATGCCTTCAGAACAAGATGCACAAGTGGTAAGAGGTGATAAATGTCTTTGTCAAAGCAGAATGTTATGATACAGTGCACTGTCTTTCCAGACCTGACTCACCTGATATTTGTCTGTGAGGTTTCCCTCTGCACCCTGGGCCCGCAGCACATCTCTCTCCAGCTGGTCTAAAAACACCTTCAGCTCTCTCAGCATCTTCCGCTCCTCTCTCTGTCATAGTCAGGCATATTGCAGAGGTTTAGAGAGGGAACAAACTGATTTTAATCCTTTTTTTCTGATTAGCATGCCACTGAAACCCTCACACAGAATTACATTTCCAGAAACACACAGTTAGAGATTAGAAAAAAGACTTAACCTACTAAGGTATTATAGATTCGACAGAAAGTCAACTTCTACCTCTTAGTACTGATTAGTCAAAGTAAATGTAAAGTGGTATGGACAGTGAAAGTACCATGTCTGCTTAAGTCTGTTAATTTAGTGAAACATACCTCAAGCATTTGCTCTATATCTTGGGGACCAAACTATCCAGGAAAGCAGCGAGGCACACAAAGAGATTCAAATGCACCACAAAAGACATTAGAACAGCAAGGAAAAAAAGAAGAAGGTGGACGGGAAATGGGACGACGGCAAGCTGGGATTATAGCCCAAACAGAAAGCATGCCAAGCTGTGACCTGAACTCTCACCTGACGTACTGGCACTGACAGTTCAAAAGTTGGAATTGAGCCTAGAAGCAGCTTAATGTGCACAAACATAAGTAGACGGAGAAATTAAATGAGTGTGTGAAACAAAACAAACAAAACCTTGATTATATTACTATTGTGCTCATGCTATGATTTTTTAAATTCATTGTGTGACATAATGACAAGTATGAAGAATTTAAAGCACAGGCAACAATAAGCTCAGCAGTATCTTTTCATTAAGCATTTGCTGCTGTTATGATCTCTGCATGTGATCATTCTCAATCATTTTGAATGAATGATGATAAACTTGGCAATATTGGGGAAATGTGGATGGCAATAATATGTATTCTAGTATTTATAACTAACACAATTATGTTTTTCCCAAAAGCTGTCCAATATATCACTATTTTGATGCATTTACATACATATGACATTATTTTAAATAAATTACCTCATCCTGCTGCCCATCTGTCTCAGAGTGGTGAGGGTTTGGGTAATGCTTGAGGAACTGAGCCACATATGTCATGATGGACTTCTCATCTGGCTTGTCCACGTCCACATCTACAGAAAAACACAAACCATAACAGAGGCACAAGAGGAAACTTTAAACTGAAAATGTCACGTCAGTGTAGATACTGATCATATAATACGGAGCAATAAGGAACAGACATGACAGCATCATCACATTTGGTACTAAGTTGAGATGAATTTTAAAGAACAGCATTTTGTGTCCTCATGAAGATAAAGCTCTGCAGGCCTAACAGCTAATTAAACATGTCTACTCCATTCTTGACCTGAAATCAGGGTTAAGCTCCTGTAGAAGCACATTCAGTGCAGCGCTGAAAGACAGGCAGACAGGACTGCAGAGCCACTGCAGACTGCTTCAGATCTATTGACTAAACTAAGTTTATTTCAGTCCTCTCGATAATGTCTCTTTCCAGGACACATTTTGTCAAAAGGTTTATGCAGAATGGATTAAAGGAGTAAAACTTGTAAAATTTATTTTATGTATATTTGCTGTTGTTAGGTCTAAAACACTGAAAGTTTGTTACAGTCTGGATGGCTATACAAAAGCTTACAAAGGCTTATCTACTTCATAACACATATTCAATGCTTTCCTCCCTGAAAAGTGTAAATCACTGGAATCCTTAATGTAAGCATTAGGAATAGTCAAGGGCACCTTCTGGATCCAGCAGACGAGGAATGCCCAGCTCATTTTCTGCAAGTGCAAAAGCATCTTCCAAATTGCTCCTGTTGCTCCTCCTCCGCACCACCTCCATGTCCACAAGGTCTGGCCTGATGGCATGCACCACTGACAGGAATGCAACACCATCACGCCAGCTGGGACCAAAGTCTTTCACTTCAATTCCATGTTGCCTGAAAAAACATATGCACAAGCATTTTGTTTTACAAGACTTGTATAAATATACACCGATCGGTTGCAACATTAAATCCACTTGGTCGGATTCGAAACATTTAAAATATGGCTGTCAGTTGCTTTTTAGGCTTCTTCGTCCTCTATATCATATGTATGGTTTTGTATCTATAACAAACATCGGTTAACACCTACAAGAGAAGGTAATTTGCAAGTATTTGTAAGACATACTTTGCTGCAGTGCACTGCACCCATCTGAGAAGGGCCTTTTTGGCATTGCCCTGAAATTTGTTGACCACCTTCCTCTTCATGGGAGGGCTTCCTGTTTCAGAGCTGGTTATACTCTCCACAGAAGAGTTGCTGTTAGAAAGTGCCTGTAGGGCTGGCAGGTTGCTGGTTAACTCTTCAATCTAATTGAGAAACAAAAAGAAAAGAAAAGAATAGATTGCACCGTGACCATAGCAACACAGAGAAAAAATGGCAATAGTGCCCTCATTTACTGTGCTTCTGCAGATTGTCAGAACACTGATAGCACACTGGATTAAAATATTTGGTCAGGAAGGTTTTTTAATGTGCATGATTTATCTGTATGCAGCAATTTACACTAGAGTGAGCTCAGTTCCCAAGATCTAGGGTCAACAGATGTAGTATTACCTGGAAGTAGAGGATAACAGTCCATATCAATCCAAGGACAATTGATGGTCGTCCATCTGCTATGTCAGTGGCATGAATGTTAACAAGTTTGATCTGCAACAAAATCCAAGCAGAGATGTATTCATGAAAATAAGTCATAACCACACAGTTGGGAAGTGGTCATTTTCTGCAGTTTCAACCAGAGAAGCCCCTTGAGTTTAATATTGTTGAAAACAATATTGCAAGCTTTTCTTTTTTTAATCAAAGTCATCAAAGTTAGGTCTTTCATGCAGGTTAAGTATTGTATTAATGAAGCATCTGTGCAGCCAAACCAAGAAGGCAGAAACAGCTGCAGTGAACCAGATGAAAAAAAGAATAGTGCATTCATCTAGGCATTAAAGGAAAAGCAGATGTAACACAGCACTGCAAACCTTGCACTGGAGAACTGTCACAATTTGCCATGTTCATATCTACATTTGAGCAGTTCAGAATTGTAAGACGCCAGACACCTTCAGAAACCAGTGATCTAGTCAAAATGCACCAAAATGCATATCAGTAGAAAAGCATAATGACTACTCCTACAGAGACAGTATGACTGACTCCAAGCATTGCTTCCTACACACCGTGCATCAAAAGAAAAGAATGCACACAGTATATGATCTCACAGGGCGTTTATTGGTGACTGACCGGAGATCCTCGATACACAGACTGTAGGCACACATGATGGGAGAGAGATCACAACAATGTAAGTCTCAGTCCTCAGGGAACGCAAATGAAAGTGGGACGCTGGCTTCATACAGCCAAGGGATTTAGAGATGGGTTATATAATCAAGAAGTCCTGTTTCTAGCTGCTGCCCTTCTCAAAGTGGTGTATGTTGTGCAGACTGGCCCACCTTATGTGCACTAACAAATATTTAAACAACAGCTTTTTCTCGTGACTTCTTAATCCTACCTTGGACTTTGAGACATGCCACTGTTTTTGTAGCATTATATTTAGTTGCAGAAAAAAATACTTGAAAGCATATTAAAGGTCAAAACAATGTTATGACAGAATGCTTACCTTCCTGCCTTCAAGGAATTTGAGTGCAGAGCCAATGTTGGAAACCCAATGGATCCTCTTCAGTTGGCGGCCTTGTTCGCAAGGCTAAAAACATATCGGACAGAAAGGGAAAATCAAGCTAGCTGAGATAGCCGCATCATACCAAGCTGAAGATATCTTTGTAAAACTATTTGCTAATTTGAAACATGCTTAGACATGACCTGCAGGGTCTGTATTTGGCCTTTTAGTTGGTAAAAACCATATTTGTCACGAGTTGCTAAGAAAGATAGTGAAAGTGGGCTTGTAGTATTAGCAACTTCAAGAAATTAACTGGTCAGTGCCAATGTTCTAAGAGAGAAAATATTTTCCTGTGCTCTAGAACATAAGTTAGAACCAAAAAGATGTATCATTGTTCCAGTTTTGGCAGATGTAAACCAGCAGGGAGCACCTCTGAAAGCACTCTAATTAAATCATTAGGCAGATATAGTGAACCTGAATTTCATGTTGCCTAACAACAGGAGATGAAATGACTATACAGTCATTCATTAGGTATCGGTTGCATACTGATTCAACTGTGGTGTCACATTATAGTTAACATGTAGATAACTTGGTTAAAATATACAAATATTAATACATCAATGACATAAAAAATAGTAATGACATATATTCAACTGACATTCACTTTATTACACAACCCACAACATTAATAAACATTTTTATAAGGTTCCCTTATATTTGTTTTGATTAAATCAATCAAAAATATTAGAGACTAGTTTCATGCATGTGACTGAGTAGATTTTTAAAA
Organism: Sandelia bainsii; assembly: GCA_032362345.1. Lineage (NCBI taxonomy): Eukaryota > Metazoa > Chordata > Actinopteri > Anabantiformes > Anabantidae > Sandelia > Sandelia bainsii. The sequence goes on from JAUMHL010000015.1 coordinate 5,868,535, forward strand.
GTCATGCAGAAGGCCATGATAATTCTGTCTGTTGCAAATCCCCACACAGTGTAAATCAAAGGGTACAAAGGGTGATTTAAGGAACCTGAAGGTATGAAATTGACCCAACATATCAGTACAATTCATGTTCATCCTTTGGAAAAATCATCCCAAAATATTACTTACTAGTCTCTGGCCAGACAGCACCTCCAACAAAGCCAAAAGCTTCACCCCATCTTTGATGTCCTCAAAAAGGTCGTTAACCTCTAGTGGTGGTTTATGCTGGAGACAAGACATAGATTTTTATGCAGAAACGAAACAAGACAAAACAATTTTTAGAGCCAATACATGTATAGAACAAGTAATGCTGCTCTGTTCATTCTATAATGTGAAAGGATATTAGTATTCTGACCCATTAGCAGGGCTGAGGAGAAATCAAATGCTGTTTGTGAGAAACAGGCTTGTTAGCAACAACTACAGAGCCTCCCTGCAGCTCAAAAGATGGTGTCTTTTCCACAGCAGTGGCTTGGTGCCCAGTCCTGAGGCGATGGTACTCGTTTAACCCTAACTGGATACCGTCTCCTGATATCATATCCACACATTTACAGAGCTTCACAGTCCCCAAGATGAATGACAACATATAACCTACTGTAACATACGAACACTACTGCATGAGTAAATGAAACAGATGTGTATTTATTCAGCACAGTGAAGCTTTAATTAAAAGGAAAGCTCACCATGGGAATTCTTTATTTGGCAGTGTATACAGACCATTTCACAACTCAACATATTTCATGACAGGATGCAGTTGGCTGCCTATTTGGGGCAAAGTGTGAAGAGGCAAGCGTCTGTCCTGTTATTCTGTACTTTTTATCTTCTTGTCACAACAATACTTTCCAGGATGTGTCATGCTCAGTGCCGCAAAATCTATTCAAATATTATATGTTTGACATTTATCTGACCAATACTGATTCACAAATGTCCATGTTCCATTAACACTAGAGATAAGGGTTGATTAGTATTGTAGGACTACAAATAAAGTTTTGTGTTACATGCTATCAAATAAACATGCAGTACTATTTTAATCTATTAGATAATTGACACTTTCACCTTTAAAAACGAAATATTTATTCATGCACACAAAACTATTGCAAGTCACTGAATGTGCAGAAAAGGTTTTGCACATAAAAAGTAGTGTAAACATCCCTGTAGAATCAGCCTCTCTTTCTTATAAGGGAACTGTCTGCAGTGTAAATATGACTGAGAGCTCTTTCATGATCTGGCTTATACTACATTAGTCCTATTGGTATGCACAGTGAGTGAGCTTGGGCACAGTGCATGAATAATGAAGAATAGACCAACACAGTGACTCTACGTTGGCCCACCACATAACTGAGATTCTTCAAAAGTTTTAGTGGCCATGCTTGAGCTCAGGCTCAACAAAAGACCCCTCTAAACCAAATCTCTTTGCCAGGTTCCAAACTTACACCATGAATCTGTGTCTGATTAGCTGTATGCTAGCTACAAGATTACCAGCAACTTATTCTGAATAATGAGCAGTTTTATGGGAAGTGTCAGTGTCAGTTTCATCTTAATGCTGTGTGTATAATCTAATAAAGCCTCTGTTATTTTGGGGTCACAGTGTGATGTAATACAGCATGTTGTGTGCATCAGCACGTGTTATTATTGTGCAATCACTACCCAGTAATTTTCATCCATGAACCTTAGAAGCAGACGACTGCCTGCAGGGTTCTGTCCTCACCCTCTTGCTCTCCATCTGCATAGTGCACCAGTGTCCCTGCCAAGCTTGTCAACAAATACTCATACACACACATTCACTACACAAATTACCCAGCACCCACGCACATACCAACACACTTTTACACAGGAAAACACACACCAACACCTAATACACAACAAATAGACCCCCCACGCCGGTTTCAGAATAATTCCATTAAACCCCCAATATGGGCACACAAACACACTCCCCTAGTGGTACAGAAACTCGTCCAAGTACAAAAACCCCTGGTGAGATTCTTTAAAAAAGAACTGCAGAGATGCCTCTGAGCTCGGCTGTGTCTTTGCAGCAAAGCAACAAGCAGCAGTCTCCGTCATGACCTTTTCAAAGGTTCTCCTCTCAGGATATCAGAACAATCACAGTGTGGGTATACTGTACAGAGGGTGTGTTTCTTTCCCGTCATTAGAACCAGTAAAATGTCATTATGAATTGGTTGTGAAGGCTTAAGAAACAAGGTAAATGATGTTGTTATTTACAGTTAACTGGATAAATTCAATTATGTTGTGCAGTGTTGTTAGGAGCCATTATTGTTGCGTGGCGAAGCTCATATTGCAGTCAGTTCTCTCTGCAAGCACAACAGGTCACAAGCCTGAATTCAACACTGACCAAAGGCAATCAAACTAATCATGTCTTTCCATGTAACTGTTTTGACAATTTGTTAACATCAAACTACTGAGCATGTAAAAAGATTAACAATAGCCGTGTAATACCTAAGCAATAGACAACACTGATGAAAATCAACACTTACCTTCGCTAGATGAGAATTGATCCATTTAGTGAAGGTTCTCTTCTGCACCGACTCTTGCTCGTCTGAAAATGAAGGACACACAGCGCATGTCAGTACATGACAGAAGACACATGCTCTGGCTGTTGACTGGTTTAGCCTATGCCTGATACTCATAGAGGACACACAAGAATATGAAGAGAAAAGATGCTATAGGAATTTATCATTAGGAATTTTAGATGTATTTTTTTCAAAGAAGTGGCTGATTTGATTCTAGATATGGATACGGTTGGATTTATGGTTTATAGTTGCCAAAGAAATGTTAAAATACATAAAATACTGATCCCTAACTGCAACTGTTGTCAGTTATAACCTTTGCAGGACGTCCTCAGCTAGAATCCTGCTTTATCCAACCTCACAGTACTTACACCGCCTCTCTAAAATACTGAGTAGCAACACTACACCTGCACCAAGCATGAAGATATGTGACTTTTGCAATGGTTAGATGTGCCATGTGATTAACACAAGCTTGTCAGTGCCAGTACAATAGATGCTCCTGAGAAGTGGCCTCAGAAAGAGGTCATACAAGGAGATTAGAGAGTGAGTGGGGAGGAGATTTGTGACAATACATTTCACAAACCCCCTGTGTAGTAAGTAAAAACATGCTCGATTGTTTAGATCACCCCCAGCCTCTTTTGTCATCTACCAATTTATTCAACCACAATGCCTCATGCATTATGCAGCACGTATAACAAAAGAGTGGAGTTTTTTGTTGTAGTTATACTGTTGTCGCAGCAAAAACTGATTTCTAAACACCCTGTCACGCATGTCAGTGGGCTAGTGCTGCACACTGCACAGAGTGGCCATTTTTAAACATCCAACCAGATATAGACAGTGATCACGTGTTTAAGGAAGCAATGCAAACACTGTACAACGGGCAAAGACATTACGTTAACCCACAGGCAAGTGCTTCCTTACTGATATACAGGGGATGCCCACTGAAGCATAGCAAGCACATACAGATGCGCACATACAGATGCACACATACACACACACAGACAGATGCAGCATACATACAGCTGTGTACAGCATGACAACTCCAGAACAGTAGTACCTGTATCATGCTGTTACATAGCTAGGCTTCACCTACAAACCACAAGCACATATTATGTCCTATATTAGCCACATATAACCACACAGACGAGAGATGAAGGGTGCTGCTGCCCTACTTACCACGTAGATACTGAAAAAATCCAGTCACCAGATTTAAAGAGGTCTTCCTGACAGATACATCCTTATAGTGTGCCATTCTACATCCCACTCTCCAGCTTTATCCCTTTGCATTTCACGAGTTCCACAGTACATACATGTATTTTGTGAAAATACGATCCACAGTGGAAAAACTGGCACAAAAAAACACAGCTGTCCTTTTCCTTTTTCCAGCAGGAAGCAAAACAGATCTGGCTGCCTGGTTTCCCCAGTGAAAGCAAAAGAGCTGCTGGAGGCTGTGATAAAACGCCCCCTCCTCCCTGACACTCACACACACAAACACAGTGACACACATGCACACACACACACACACACCGAGGCGGCAGTGCAGAAAACGCTAACAGATAGGGTGATTTACAATCCCATCCTTGCTTCTTCCTGTGTCTTTCCCATCCAGAGGAGCCATGGCTGTGTGGATGTGCACAGCTCCCGCTGCTCTGCCTCGCTGTACCATCATATCATCTGAGGCTGGAGAGAGATCAGCTAGATGCATGGCTCCGCCAATCAGCATTTGGGAGGCGGTGATGTCACAGCCTTGGCTACATTATCCCGATTTAAGCATGCTTTGTGTGTGTGTGTGTGTGTGTGTGTGTGTGTGTGTGTGTGTGTGTGTGTGTTGGCCTATAAGATTTGTCTAATCCTCTATGAAACTGAGACATTTGAGACAAAAGCAAAATGATGAAAAAATGCAAAACAAAGAAAGGAAAATAAACAATTGATTTTCTGAATTATTTTTAAAATTCTGACTGTAAAATTAAATTGAGTCCCTTTAGGCCCATTGATCAAACAGACCAGAACAAAATTAAAAGACTGCTGCACAAAGCTCACCACGGTGCAAGAAATCTTAATAATTAATGATGAGGCTGGTGGATGACATCTACCACCTGCTCTCTCTCAGCATCTCTGCGATTGTGACGACAAAGCAGACACACCCACCCCGGGATTCCCTCCACATGCACAGTATCATGTAGAAGCTCTAAAGCATATTTATTTTGTCCTGTAAGACTTGACAGAACCATGTTAGCTCTGACCAGTCTGTTTTTCTACTGGGTTACTGCACCCTTCTGAATATAAAATACAACTGTGAATAAGTACATTACTTGATAGTTTATCATTTCCTGCAGAAATACCCTTTATTCTTTCTAGACCACTGGCATACTAAAAGCTTTTTGATATACTAATACTAATAATACTAATAGGTCTGGGCTTTTGTTTCTATTATTAGCACTCTATAGCCTGCTGTTCCACCAAACAGGCCCAGAAAAGCTTTTTGGTGAAAATAGATTTCTTTTTTCCATTTTACATCAAAACAGCAAAAGGTTAAAAGCAGCCGCATTAAAGTCATGTTGACAGAGAACACAGACTGAGAACAATAAGCATTTAGAGACACAGACACCAATGCTCACAGTCATTTATGACCAACTAAGCCCCAAACAAAAAAAGGTTAGATACTGGTTTGTTAACGGGGACAAGCAATTTCAAGTGTTTTAGCACATTTTTTAAGCATTAAACACCAACAATATATATGTTTTAAAACAATGCTATAAAAAGTTAGTTTTGCTTCCCTGTTCAGAAATTTTTATTAATCTATATCCCTATCACTAAAGTTTTTGCTTTTCTTCTTCTAACTTCCAAGTATCAAAAAGGTCCAACCCAGGAAAAATCCAATGCTGCAAAGGAAGTGATGTGTTTTTCCATCTAACAGCAGCTATTAAGGCAGGTAAAGATTAAATCACCAATGGTAATGAAACTCAGGTACCATTGGCCATTAGTATGGAAAATATTTCATGTTTTCTTGCACTAGCTGCCTCTGGAGGAAACACAAAACCTACATAACTATGAGAAGTACAAACATGTTCAAAACCCTTTTAAAATGTAACAAAATAAGTTCTCAAATATCGAACACAGTCTAAACACATGCAGCTAATGAAATTGTCTATAACTGGTAAAATGTTAAGCTCGAAGGTTCATTCTTGACCTTGGAGTAATACCCAATACAAGGCTGGATCCAGTTTTATTTTGTTAAAATTGAGTAACATCATTCACAGAAAGGAAACCAGAGGTGGGTGAAAGCTTCAGCATACAAGTTGTTGAATCTTTGTCAAACTGAACTGGTTTTATATGAGGAACTGTCTAATTCAAAAGTAAGTGTTTGTGTAGTATTTGCTACAGACATCAAACTACTGATGTTCAGTATCCTGCTCTAAACAAACTTAAAGAGCTGTCATTAAAATCAGAACATCCAGATATTCCAGCTGCTCAGTTCTACTGTACATCCATCTAGGTATTAAGGAGCTGTCCAGAGTCCTGAAGTCAGTTACATGGTCCACTTTGTCTAATAAGACGTTTGTATGTAGGTCAGGTCTAAATATACTAACTCTGACAAGCATAAAATCCTTATGTAAAATAGGTCCTCGTGATTTAGTCATTAGTCAACTGATTTAATTAAACCTGATGTAGAACTAGCAGCTAAGTGGCAATTAAAAGTAGACTGCTTCAACAACAAAAACCACGCAGAGCATCAAACCACTAAAGCATCTGGAACCATGAGTAATGAGTACTTAAGGTGATCTTAGGATGGACAGTACCTTTGGTAATACTGTACTGTAGGTGCGTGGTTTCACTGGACTGTGTTGGTCATCTGGGAGTACTATAAAAGCCCACTCACAATGTTGTTCTTCCATTTAGTCATGAGCAGCTCTACTTTAGCTCCAATAGCGCAACAACAATCAGGCAGGACAAGAAATGATTATACAGATGGACTCGAGCCAATCCATTGTGAAGATTTATAATTTACTGTATGGATTACTGGCCTTCTTTAAAACAGTATGATAATAATGTAATCTAATATTCAGAACAAACACAACAAGTGAACAAAACATCACAGGATAGATATGGTTTCTCTTAAACCTCTAGCTTCTGCAATAAGTGCTCAAAGTAGTCGGTGCAGTAGCGTTGGCTTTTTGCAGAGTGAGAATCATGCTCCTTTCTGATCATCACATCTTATCAGTGTGAAGTCTGTTCCTGGCAGCTGTTACTGACACTGTAAAGTAGAAGTATCTCCTTTTTTTTCATTTGCTTTTACTCCAGTCATGGTGTAACAACTCCACCCCTTTGGCAAACTTGGATCTTTAAATAATGGTGGTGCTCTACCACAGTGGTTCTCAGTGTTTGTAGCTTGTGACCTTTTAGGCAGTTTACCAAAAAGCAAAGGCCTTGTTCAATGACATCGGGGGAAAATGTGTTAAAATAATCATAATCAAAAATAATCTTATTAAGCTTATTTGAAGTCTGCCATAGATCTGATTGCTTCTCCATATTTCCGGGGAGGAGATTCATCAGACTACTAGATGTCACCACAAACCCTTCACCAACTGTATTTCTTCATATCCTGTTTGACACACAGTCTCAGCTAGACTGAAACCCACAAGAGTCAAAACCATAATGAGAGCAACATGCCTGTCACGCCACACCAGGCAACAGATACCAATCGTACCCTGAGAGCCTTTCGGGCCACAAGATATTGCTACACAATCACCATACGGCCCTGAAGTAAAACGACAAATACTATTATAACACGATGGCAGCAACAAGTCGTGTGAACTACAACATGTATATTTATGTCACTCAAAGGTTTGTTTTCAGAACTTAAGGTTTGTTTTAATTTACAATATAAACTACTACATTAAACACTATTAAGATAATGCATTTTTGCTGGTGTCAGTAATTTATCTGTCCACATGTACTGTTGCTCAAGTCAAAGTGAGTGTGCTGTTACCTTCTCTGCATGACGCCTTTAATGACAGGAAGCTGCATTTGATTGCCAGTGAAAAACACCAGGCTACCTTGCTGCTCACCATCTACAGGGCACCTGACACCGCTGGCACAATAATATCTTCCAGATGTGACACAACATCAAATTCCACTTTCATGAAAACCTAACACGAAAACCTGTGTCAGACACGAAACACGCGACTGTGGCTGCCACTCTGCATTCCGCATTACGCCAGGTGTACACAGCCCAGGCACATTTCTCCCTCACGGTATTACTTTACATGATGTTTCTGATTTTGTCGATAGGTCAGAAAGACACATTTGCTGTAGCAATTATATCTCTTTCTCATCTCTTATTATTTTAAAAACTGATCCTGAATTCTGTTTTTTAGCAGCAGCTAAGAAGACGTTTACTGAATAGTTCTCTCTTATACTATATAAAATAAAAAAATGAAAATATCTTCTTAGAAAGACTTAATCATGCTTTAATGCACTGTGTGGAGCTTACATAAGTATTCATGATTGTCTGAGTCAGTATGGGCAAACGACAGGTGTTCTTTATGATGACACATTTCTCCCTCATTGTGCCTAAATATATTGATATCAAGTGAATGGAAATAGCTATGTGATGCACAGGAAACATATCTCTGTACAGCAGGAACTAGGCAATAATGGCACAACCACAGACAAATGTTTCAAAACAGTAGCTATGGTAGCAAGATATATCACGTTCCTTGGTATACTCTACATCCAGAAATGCATCTAAACTGAGCAGAAGCGGAAGCCAAAATCAACCAGACTTCTGTAGTGATGGCAGTGTCCCACTGCTTTTGCAGCAAAAGGGGGGACACCGACAAAAAGAGACTCCTGCTATCGATCCATTCTCTCACCAAGGTCAGAAAAGGTGTCAGGTTTTAGTATTGTTCAGTACATTGTCTGTGCATACATGAAGCCGCAGTTCTGTTGCAACTCAGTATCTTATGACAAGATTCAGAACAGATTACTGTAAGTGCTCCTGATGCAACTCGGTCTGCTTCAATAAAGAAAGAAGAAACTACAAGAGCTAACTGTTAACTTAATAACATGCATAAAAACGAACTTTCTCAGAAGCGATCGACAAAAGGGCAACAATTTATGTGTTGGTATTTAAGTACAAAAATGTATATGTAAGTTATTTTATACTTGTGATAAGATAATTTCCTATCATGACAAGATAGGGAAAATACACGCCTCTTTACAACCAATGCTAATCTCTACACAAAATGTGATTTAACAATGTGAGGACAGACTGATTAGAGGGGAATTCTGAATCCTATGTTGCTGAATAAATTGAATAGTGTTCTTCTAAATAATGTCTTAATTAAGTTATCTAAGCCACCAAACAATGTAGTATGTCTTAAAGTAGTTTGGTCACAAGATATCACAAGAATTATACTGTTTTGTATGATACTGTATTTTCTAATTACTCTAAATAGGATTATGTGATATCTTGGAAAAGACAAACCTGGTGACAAAAGAGTCTATGTGCAGGTTAAATCAAATTACCCAAATGTGTGGTTATGTTACAGTTTTTAAAAGTTTCAAGTGCTCAAGAACTGGCCAATCACACAATGTGCAATGTTTCTGCAATTTTTGTGCAACTCTAAGTCTTAACCAGCAACACACAGTGTAGTGTGTAGTATGTCACTGCACATACTGTACTGACAATGTATGCAAACAGACAAACACTTAAGCTCAAACATGCACCACCGTCATAATACTATTAAGTAATATTGGAAATAGCTTAATTTTAACAATATGTTTTCAAATTCTATGCTTAATTGTGTAAGTATGTAAGCATGTGAGTGTATGTGTATGAGAGCATCCTGCCTTGCAAAAGCTGGCAAACTTCAGACGGGGCACACAGCCCAGGCACTGAATCAGCACAACATTACTGTGCAGCAGTGCAGACGGACAGAATGTTTTGTCCGTAAGCCAGCTGAGCAGAAGAGTGACACTTACCCTGCAGTTTCTGCATCACATTTGCAATGTCCACAGAGGATCGACCCAAATGCCTCGGAGAGGCCATGTTGTCTTCTCGTCAGCTGTATGCCAAGGTGGGTCACTAATGCTGAGAGCAGAAGATGTTTCACAACAGCCCTGAGTGGGACATCCCCTCTGCCCCTCCCTCCCTCTCTCTCTCTCTTATTCTAATTTCACTGCAGGACCAGATCCAATTGAATCTCAGGTTTCATGCAGGGACAAGCAGGTTTACAGTCCAATAGAGGCATTTGTTCCATTCACTGCCTGCAAAGGAGAAACATGTCAAGAAGGCATTTTACTACAGCTTATTGTAAAAATATTTAAGTCTTCTTTTAGGAGCAACTAAACAGGTTAACATCTTGTGCATGTTGAATGCGTATATGACACTGTGTAATGGATATTTTAATTATTTGTTCTCAGTTTTATTGCAACTACTACTTGTTTCCCTTAATTTTATTTGCATGTCCCTGTAGACAGGTCCTTCCTGCAAAGCATAGCTTACTTTCAGTGAGTTTCCCTGTATAAAAAAGACAGTTTGTTGTGTCACAGTAGGAAAAGCACAACTCTAAATATTAAAATTAACTATTTTTACACCACCTTGGGTTAAAGGACAAAGCCGTTATTAATTATATTAGTAACATTGAGTGAGTGCAAAGCCCAATATGACTAAATGAGGTTGTTCATAGCATTCAGTAACTACCCAGGAAATTCACAGGAAGACACAAATATAAATGTTGGCATACTAACTTTATGCACAAAGATAAATGATATCTGATGATAAATAAAAAAAAATAATATGAAAACATATCTATTATTAATAAATAAGTAACTGGACACCAACCATGCATCACATACAAGTACAATGGTAAGTGAATAGACTAAACATAGCACTGGACACTTAGCAAACTTCTCATTAGCACTTTAACACTCTCAAAAAGGAAGTTAGCTCACAAAAGTGTCGAAGTGAGGCACAAATGTTTGGCTCCAACGATTATAAACCACAGTTAAGCATATTTTGCACATAATACAACAGCTATATACTAAAAACAGGTATTAATAAAGTGATTTAACCCTGAACTAAACAATGTTGGATACTTGTGTAGCTATGTGAATGGTGGTGTGGAGGCGTGCACTAGCACCAACACGAGAGGAAGTTACCCAAACACCTCAAAACTAAAGAAGAACTAGCTTAAAAACTATAAACAGAACCCTGACAACCACCAACAAACATTTTACTATCAGTAAAAACCAGCAATGCATCTGGCTGTGCGTCTTACCATTCCGAGCACTGCGGTGCGGTGCGTGACAGCTTTACGTAGGAAGTGTGTGTGTGTGTGTGTGTGTGTGTTGCCTGGTTGCCAATGGTAACGCTGAAAATGAAACATGGTGGCATTGAGAGAAGCAGCGGCCATCAGCTTTGTAACCACAAGAAGGAGGCTGCAGACTGCACCAACTGCAGGAGGAGGAGGCGGAAATGTGTCCTCCTAACGTTTGGGGACAAAAAGCTCCATTCTTCGGCTCACCAGAGAGGAATCCCGGGCTTCTCATTCATTCATTGTCTCTAAAAGGTTTGTCTGTGCCACGATATGGTGCGTTCACTGACCTTTTCTGTCTCTAAACGTATTGAAAAAGTTAACTTGTAAACAAATAAAGTGGGTCTCTTTCAAAGTTACTGTTGCTTTAGCATAAGACTCGTTATTTGTTACTGTTCTCGCACTACAAGTGAATTTTATGTAAAAAAAAAAATATATATATATATATATATATTCTGGAGCTTTATATTATTGTTAAGAATATTTTATTGCGTGAAAAGAGATTATGCCAAAAAAGGTTTCTCAATTCTGAATTGAGAGTATTTGTAAGTATTGTCTGTAGTTTAACACTAAATTTTAGATCTTAAATTCTATGCTTTCTTTCTCTTTCAACTCTACTCTGCTCTTTCTCCCTCGCAAAAAAAAAAATCCACAACCTGTGAGTTGTTTTTTTTTTACTCTAGGTGTCTTCTTGTTCACTGTAAAGTCCATTTTCAGCACACTATGCACACTAAAGGATTCGTGTTTCTACTTCACACTTTTGATGTTCAAACTAGTTGTAATGATTGGTGCTGATTTTAAATAGGTAAGACAGCTTAAATCACCCCCCTTGCCTCCACTGTATAATATGCATTGACATTCTTCACATTGGATTCTTTCAGGAAGCTGTAAGTGTTAACAGAAGCTATTTGGGGCCACATCATGCTATACTCTCACAGCATTTTTAAGATTTCAGACTAATTGTACTATCACCCCACACCTAAATAGTCTTAATTAGAAAACCCTAGAAACCCAACTTAAATGCAATTATTATTCATCTGCAGAGCATCGTGATGATTTCTAGGGAAGCTTGAGGTCATGGTAGCATTTGGTCAAAAGTTTAATTTCATTTCAAGTACTTCAGCGCCACCTGCTGGACTTTGAACGTCTCTGTGACATGAACGCCTCAGAGCAGTTTACCTCATACAACCTTCAGCTTTAAACGTCACTTCAGTTAACTACTGAGACTGAGTGAAGAGAGAAGAAGAGTGCTTACACCTAATTAAGACCTCAATTCAATATGTGAAGTTATAGAAGGGGGATAGTTGTACATTATATTAGCTGTTCATTTGCAGAAAGCTGCTTGGTGGTGTCAGTGTGAGAGAGCAGGACTAAGTGGGAAGAGAGCAACAATTGAAGGAAATCCCCATTGAGACTGGGAGCTTGATAGCCTGCAGACTCTCTAGTAGACGGTTACATTTTCATGGTTTAGTTTATCCAGAACCTTGTCAAGATACTGCCAAGATGTTTTACGTCAAGAGGAAGTTTGTATATTTAATGAATCTAGTTCCTTTTTTATGTAACCTGTCAGTCCCATTGAGAACCTCTGCATAGAGGTGAGTGACTTGTGATCTTAATTGTTGCATAAGGACACTTGTAACATGCCTGTGCTTTGCAAAAACTGTGCCAATAAGGCCATTGTTAAATAAGTATTGATCCATAGGGAAATTATGCAAAAGGAAACACCCTTGTTTCCCAGTGTTATGTCCCACACAGATAAGAAAGGCACTTGCTAATTTTAAAGCCAGAAAGGGAAGGAAGCATGACAGCAAAGTTTCCTCCACTCCAAACACTGTAGGGGGGGGGGGGGGGGGGGAACCAAAAAGCCTGTGTTGGAAAAAAGCT
>JAUMHL010000015.1:5881397-5900842 GCA_032362345.1 Sandelia bainsii
CCCCCCCCCCCCCCCCCCCCCCCCCCCCCCCCCCCCCCCCCCCCCCCCCCCCCCCCCCCCCCCCCCCCCCCCCCACGCAAAAAGCCTGTCTTGGAAAAAAGCTTAGTGTTCATCTGTCTGCTCTGAGCCAGTGGGGAATCTAACATTCTTATGGTGGAATAATGGCAAACAATGAAACACATCCCATTTTGGAAATACTAAAATCATTTAATCTGGGTGAGTGAATCTGTATTTGTCTCTTGTGACGCTCTAGAGACTTTTATGAATCCTATTATGAAAGAGCAGCATTTGTATTGTAAAATGTAGATGTGATATTTTAATTCTTTAATTCGTACAGCAATTATAGTGTCAAATAAAAATCTATTTTCTCTACAAAAATGGCATTTGAAGCCTTACTGAAACACACATGTATTTTCTGCATTTGGAAAGTAAGAAATCAGGAAAAAAAGCTCTGACTAAACCATGGAACAAGTTTGTAGTCAAAAATATGTCTGATCTGCTGCAGTGTTATGTACCATCCAGACCACTCAGGTTGACTATGACAGATTTGATTTCTGTCCTCTGGGTCAAAACAGTTAGTATGCAGCACATATTTGGAACAAATTTCCAGTAACAACTTTAATTTCTTTGAGTTTGCAGCGTTAAACTTCTCTGTCTTTAGGCAGCCTTTGCATATGTCTATTATATCTTATATAAACACCCATGTAAAGCACTTTAAATCACAGTGTTGTGTAAGATGCTGCAGGATACATATATATATATCTGCCTTGAACAACGTTTCTTGAGAAGTCATGAAAACTTTTGGGATCAGTATCCATCTATAGAGCGTTATCGTTTCAGGAAGATCATGAAAATCAAACGATAAAGAGCTATTTTTATTCAACATTATTTTTAATGTGTCACACTGATGATATGGTCAGTTTGTGCTCCAACACAAAGATACTAAATAGACAGTAAACCCACTCAGCACATATGATGTAAGATTTTATGTAACATTGTGTATAGCAATAATAAATCAATACACAAGAGCAACATTTATTAAAACAAAAGCAGTACATGAGATCAGCTTTGTTCTGTCAATGCTACTCTGTACTTCTTATCTATGCTGACACAGTTTTAGTTCTAACTTGAACTGCAGTTGAATCCACCATCTGGGGAAAGTATCTTCCCCATTTTTAGAACAACACAATGCACGCAGCTTTATACGCTACTAAACATTTCCAACCACGGTATTTTCCTTCTCTCACTCTCTGCATTGATTTTTTTCTTTCCAGGTGATTTGATTCTAGCCTTCTGTTTATCTGTGCTCGTGGGCCTGCTGCTGGGTGCCTTAATATACATTATTTTGACCTGTGTATCCAGGCGCAGAGCTACTGTCAAGATCACCAGGCGCTCTAAAAAGAAATCTTGCACTTCACAAACGCACAACTCCATGAGCGGCCAGCTGGGCCTTTACCGAAGCACATTTCTGAGCGTCTACAGGCAGCCCTCTCTGGAGCCAGTGGGCCCTCTGGGGAGTAAGCCCGGTCCAGACACCTCCACTTTTCGCCCTCTCCCTAAGAGAACCAGACCTGCCGTGGAGATGGGAGATGACACTGATGTCACCATGCCTGAGGACACAGCAGCTTCAAACTCATCAGATTCAGCGTCCCTTGTACCAAACAAGAGATATTCCTTCTGGCTGGGCAGTAACGGACTTAAAGGATTCCTCCCTTCACAGACTCCCCCTCCTGCATATGACAGTGTCATCCATGCCTTTGAAGAAACTAGCACTTGAAGCTGTCAGCATAAATACAACAAGAACTGAAAAGGAAAATATTCTGGGATTACAATGGTGGACTTTAAAGCTCTGTTATCTCTGCATATTGAGGGATCAAAACATTTCTGCCACTTTTTAGTCTGAAGCATTTTGTCTTTAACTCAATAAGATGCTTACACACCCACAATGTGTCAGCAGTATTATATCGTGTGATAGATTAGAGATTCACCAAATTAATATTTTCAGATTCAACTAATCTGAAGATACATTATTCAACTGAATAATCTAAATTAAGCAATTAGTTATTTCTCTGTAGAATGTCACATCATACATTAGTTTCCCAGAGCCCAAGGTGACTTGATCAGATGTCGTATTCTGTCCCCAAATTCAAAAATATTCAATTTACAGGAATATAAAATAGAGACAGGTATCAGACCCTTACAAGTAGTCATAGTTTTACTCAAACAGGACTCAAATTATTAAGTATCAAAATAGCATCATTGCATAATCACTGCAGTTCCAATATAATTTTTGTGACAGTGAATCTCCTAATACATGTTGAGAGACACTAGGGGTAAAAAGCGTCTATTTACTCTGTGTGAGGTAGAAATTCTATGCTAGATAGTTATATTATCTAACATAACAATAAAGATTGCATGATAATGTTATGCCAGTGTTTGTGCTTTTGTGCAAAACGGAACAGTTAGTTTATTTTAAAAAGTTAACCTAACATAATAGGCTTCTTATATGTGAAATGGAGGAGAAATATGGCAAAAATCTGTTACGAAATTAATAATAATGAACACTGCGCCAGGAAGGTAGGACAGCGGGTTACCTGCACATTCACATCGACGTCTGGTGTTCAGGAAGTGATATTCTTTACACAACTCCTCAACTCACATTTCAAAGATGGGGTGCGTCGTCTGAGGTTGCCATTATGAAGGAAACCCCCTTTAGAGGGGAAGTAATAGACAATGGTGTTAACATAACAAGGCAGTGGACCAGACTTCATATCGAAATGTATTAAAATTTGTTTAAGCTATACATAATTACGCTCAGTGGAGTTTAACAGGCTCGTTAGGAGTGTTGATGACTTCGTTTATTCTAGACTTGAAGTTCGGGGTTTATTTTCCGTGCTACCTGCCTCATGGCAACCCTCCTTTTAAAGCCACAATCCTGCGCCAGCGGAAAAGTGCCTGGCAACACGACCGCACTGTGCGCCAGCTGCCTCTGGATGAATCCGTTATTATAGCGGTGTCAGGTACGTACAGCTGCATCACGTTTGTCCACACAGCATCTTTAATGAAAGCACTTCTTCATTTTTCACCGCAGTTTGCTCGTCTCGTCAGGACTGGCTCATTCAGATTGCTGCATGCGGTCAGACGTTAAGACGCCTTTGGATGAGAAATTCAGATTGATGTAAATGTGTGAACCTACATTCACTGTTAGTTTGAATTGCTTTTTGATTCATATTTTAATATGATATTATAATTATCTGCATTTAACGATGTTAAAGGTCTGTGTTGTGTAAAAAAAAAAAAAAAAAGAGAGAGAGATTTGAGTTGACATCCTTGCTTGGCTGCTCTGGTATTTGACGTAAAATAGAAAGGACGGACAGTATCAGTACCCATGGAGACTGCGAGTGCCCTGATATCCAGCGCAGTGTTGCTGTTGCATAGAGACTGAGAAAAAAAACTGTGAATTTCAAGGTTAACGCACTGAATGACAACCACGGCTATTTTAAGCGAGACGAAACTGTTTCTCTCTCTCTGTCTCTCTTGGCTGATTTACTTGTTGAGTAACGCTGTTTTTATTCGCCTTTTTTTTCTTCTCCATTTGTAGAACTACACAACTCTCCAGAGCCAGATCAGAAGACATGGGATGGGCCACTGGCATCAAAGAAACCTCACATCTTCTAATGGCTACCTCTGAAGTGCAGAGTTTTTGCTTGATTTAATGAATATAGAGCTGGACAACATCTGGCTGCATGATGCATTTTACTTCCCCATACTGTAGATTATAATTGAAGTACCAAGAACAGAGCAGCCTTTACCTTTCAGTGCATCATCTGAATGAAAGATATGGACACCTTCAATGCAGGAATTTTGACTCAACATGTCCAGGAACTATGAGGTATGTTAAATTGCTCACACATCAAAAATCCTACTGTAATTTTAAAGCCTATAGTCTTATTATTTTTGTATAAATGTGTTTGTTTTTTTACATCATACAACATATTCTTATGTCCTTAAACCTCACATAATTGGTCAGTAAGTATAAAGTTATCCTGTGTAGCCAAACATCACTGTCACAGAACATTATTTTAAAGGAGGTAACATTTCTGAAGATACCAAGTAAATCAGGCTACATTTTGGAGCAATGTGGATGCACGAGATTGAAGATATTGAATAAAATATTAAAGATTTCCATTTGATAGCGTGTTATAGCCAGAAAAAACATAGACTCTTGGGTTTCACTGTTTTACCCGGTGTAAACACCACATAACTTTGATAAATAATAAAAAGTGGTAGAAAAAGAAAACAGTGAATATGTGGTATTATCAGACATTGGAATAAGATCATGTTTAATGTTCTTAAAACTAATTAAGGGGAAGTGAAGTGGCACAACCATATGTTTAAGAGTTATAAGGTTCCATCTGTAAGTCAATACATCCAGTGGGAAATTTAGCTACTCCCACTTCAAAATACTCTTTCAGACAATCTCTCTCTAAGTCAGTTTCAATGTAAAGTCAGCAGGTAGCAGAAGTCTGATGTAATCTAAGTGAACAAAGCTGCAGTGGTGAAGATTCAGCTGACTTTCATATGCTTCAGACTTGTTTAAAATGGAACTGAGGTGATATGTCAGAAACATTTTCAGTTTGTGAATCTGAACAAATAAAAGAGAGAGTGCAGTGATGTCGTCTACAGAAAAATCCTGGAGCAGCTCCATAGACAACGAATAATAGAACAACAGCTAGAACACTATGAGACACAGCCATGATGATTTTATGCCATGTTGTTAGTGATTCACTCTTACTCGTGTAAAGTCTGTTCACTTAGATGAAAATCATTAGGATGGAATATCTCAAACAAAGAGCCCACGGGTCCCTGCTTTCAGTGACTAATTTGTGAATTATCTCTGTAAAATGTCAGCAAGTGATGTCCAGGAAAGTATGAAAATAGTTGTGTAGGTAGGAAATGAATGGACTATAAGAAATTATTGTGTGGTATTTTGTGAAGATGGGTGTTTTCTATCTGCTATTCAGCGTTTCACCTTTGGGCCATGTCCATTTCTAGATAACCAGTAGAAAACATGCCAGTTTCATCTGTTGCCATAACAATCCTACCCTAAGGTCAGTTTAGTAGCTGTTCTGGACCTGTCAATCATTAAATGGTTGCAGCAGAAAATAGATAAAATAGAGAAATTAATGTAAATAAAAGAATACAGTGAGATTATTTGCAATTATTCAGCCAGCAATTACATCCCTAGAATAAATATATTCCAGCAGAAATGGAGGAAAATGCATTATGAAAAAATCTGGAATACCACATAATAAAATTACACATATATCGTACTGAGATAACAAATATAAAATGATATATGTCTACATAAGCATCCGTTTGATCCAAAAACACAAATGATCTTTCAGTCTGAACTATTTCATGTTTTGCTTTACAGTATTCTTTTCTCATAATGTTATTTCCCATTTTTGGTAACGGATTCCATACTTGAGTAACCACAGCCCTGCTTCCTGCTGACCATGACAACAGCCACCGGTGCACATCCCAAAATGCCCTCAGTGTCACTGAAAAGCCAGTTTTAAGCAAATGTAGGGTCATAAACAGA
Organism: Sandelia bainsii; assembly: GCA_032362345.1. NCBI lineage: Eukaryota > Metazoa > Chordata > Actinopteri > Anabantiformes > Anabantidae > Sandelia > Sandelia bainsii. Next base: position 5,887,003 of record JAUMHL010000015.1, read on the forward strand.
CACAAACTGATATGTACATTCTATCCAGTACTATTATAAGGTTAAAAAAGTTGTATATTGCAGCTTCAAATCATCTCTTCCTCTGCTTTACTTACCAGCCTGGTCACTCAGTAGGGATGTTGGCTGCCGTGGAACATGGTCCCATCCTCTGCAGTGACTCCAACATCCTCTGCCTCTCGTGGAAAGGCCGGGTCCCCAAGAGTGAGAAGGACAAGCCAGTGTGTCGGAGACGGTACTATGAGGAGGGCTGGCTTGCCACGGGGAATGGGAGAGGAGTCGTTGGGGTGACGTTTACTTCGAGTCACTGCAGGAGGGACAGAAGTACACCTCAGAGGATCAATTTTAACCTGCGAGGACACAACAGCGAGGTGTGGTCTTTACTTTGACATTATTACTGTCTTCACTGTCTTTTTTAATGATAGAACTTTCTGTAAAGTGAGTTAAATACATAATCGTATTACATAACACTGGCACATATGTAGAGTGTAGCTATCCTACCCTTATAGAATTCTCCTTTCAGATTTAACACAAATATTCAGTTATCCCCATAGGTGAATTGAATTAGCACCACGGCATATACAGTAGTACTAAAATAAATCAAGAACTTGTATGCATGGCTATAAATCACCTCGGTTTGATTCCCGGTTGGACGGTTGCCTTTCTGTGTGGAGTTCGCATGTTCTCCCCGTGTCTGCGTGGGTTTTCTCCGGGTACTCCGGCTTCCTCCCTCCATCCAAAGACATGCATGTTAGGTTAATTGGTGACTCTAAATTGTCTGTAGGCGGAACATGAGTGTGAATGGTTGTTTGTCTCTATATGTCAGCCCTGTGATAGACTGGCGACCTGTCCAGAGTGTACCCTGCCTCTCACCCGATGACAGCTGGGATAGGCTCCAGCACTCTCACAACCCTTATGAGGACAAGCGGTTAAGATAATGGATGGATGGATGGAGAATGGGACATACATGAGGTCACAGTAACCTTTGACAACCAAAATCTAATAATGTCTTGCCTGAATCCAACTGAAAATTTGTGCCAAATTTGAAGAAATGTCCTCAAGGCATTCTTGCTTGAGATATCGTGTTCCAAAAATTGGGACGGGCAGACAATTTGAAAACATAATGCCTCTGGTCACAGCTGTCCCCGGTGCACAGGCATAACAAATAGGTATACTTGTAATACGAATATGTAGTATAAATTCTAAAATATATACATATACAAAATACTTTTCATTATATGCAGTACAATGGAAACTATTCCATTAGATTTACTACTACTATTATTTGTAGTAGTAGTACTATGTATAAGGTATATTGTTAAGTATGTCATTAAACGAGGCAAGATAATGAGAGCAAGGCACAACGTGCAAATTCAGATGTGTAATGTGCACTATAATGTATTCACAACATGCCTTGTCAAAAATATTTATCTCTTCAAATACAATCAGTTTACAGATTCTGATAACATGGAGTTGTTTTGTTTTCATACATGCGTTAAATGTATTAGTATTAGTATTATTATTAGAAGATGCTTCTTCTTTGACTGAAATTATTAATGCGTGTCTCTGCATGCTGACTTTCCTCCTAACTGCAGTGGGGTTTTAAACCATATTCAGCCTAAAATGCTTTTTGTGCTGATACTGTATATTAATCATGAACGCTCCTCTTTGCAGACAGCCACCTGTGCTTGTGAAAAATAGTAATAGTGTTTTGGCCCTTTGCAGGTTGTCTTGGTACGTTGGAATGAACCCTTTCAGAAGCTGGCCACCTGTGATATGGAAGGAGGTATTTTTGTGTGGATCCAGTATGAAGGAAGATGGTCTGTGGAATTAGTGAATGACAGAGGAGCCCAGGTGAGCAATAAGAGCCCTGGGAATATAGATTTAATGGCTTTTTGGATTGATTTAATCAGCAGGCACTTGTCATGACTTGTGCTGATGCAAAGATATTCATATTCATATATGTTATAAATATGTAAAGGCACAGGAAACTTGTATTTTTGTGGCAGTGTGTTGTGGCAGTGTGTTGTAAACATACACAAATATCTTGAAGGTCAACATGTCTTTCCTCCAGGTGAGTGACTTTACTTGGTCACATGATGGCACTCAAGCCCTCATTGCATACAGGGATGGCTTTGTATTAGTTGGCTCGGTCAGCGGACAAAGACACTGGTCCTCCGAGATTAACTTGGAGAGTCAAATCACCTGTGGCATCTGGACACCTGATGATCAGCAGGTACGCATCATCTGGCTGAACTTACATTTACAAGTTTTATTCACAGAATTGTTTAATGTTGTTTTATGTCATGTAAAACACTGAAAATAGTTTTAATAAAAAATATTTAGTCCTTGATGCTGTTGAGGTATTTCATTATGTCATCTGTTCAAGTTGAATGCACAATTCCCCCGCAGGTGTTGTTCGGTACAGCAGATGGTCAGGTGATAGTGATGGACTGCCATGGACGGATGCTTGCTCATGTTCTGTTACATGAGTCTGATGGCATCGTGAGCATGTCCTGGAACTGCCCCAATTTCCTGGTCGAAGACAGCACAGAGAGTGACACAGACTCTGATGACAATATTCTGCCTTTAGGTACAAAAACATTCCTGCTGTGCTCATATAAAAGCTTGATAGCTTGTGCTTGCTTTGTAAAGCTAATACGCTTAATTTTCTTCTTTTGTCCCCCAAGTGCGAAGAGTCAAACCTTTGTTGACAGTCACCTTCTTATCAGGAGATATAAGTTTAATGAACAACTATGATGACCTCTCTCCTGCCATAATTCGCTCAGGGCTGAAAGGTACAGATCCGCAAGTCGCGGTGATAGTTACAAGTACGCTAATTATATTTTTGACACATGACACATATGGTTTCTATATTCCTTCACTCTGCAGATGTTGAAGCCCAGTGGTGCTCCCAGGGAGACCTGCTGGCTGTGGCTGGTATGGAGAGACACGGGCTTCCCACTGACTGTGCATCCATCATGAGAAATGCCCTTGTTAAGTTCTATAATGTCCAAGGGGAACACATATACACTTTGGAAACACCTGCACAGGTACAGTAGGTTCTCTGCAAATTGAGGGGTATTGTAGCTGGCTCTCAGAACATGGAATAAAATTAATATCAGTGACCATGAGATATCTGTTTAGGCATGAAAATTATCTTTGAAATTTGAGTACAGCATCTGACTGAGAGATGGCAACTCAGAATTGATAACTGTAGGATTGTGAATGGCTGTTTTTCAGAGACCCATCACCACCATCTGTTGGGGCCACAGAGATTCTCGTCTGTTCCTTGCATGTGGACCAGCGCTGTATGTGGTGCGTGTGGAGCACAGGGTGGCCAGCCTCCAGCTTTTATGCCAGCAGGGCATCGCCAGCGCCCTGCGAGAGGAGAAAGATGTGGGAAAACTGAACATGCCCTCACTGCTCTGCTCTTATGTCACCACTGCTTTCATACCCACCATCAAGGTGCATTAATCCTTCATTAATTACTGTGCAGGAACAGATGACTTTTTATCACCTTTTAAATCTTCATTTGAGTGCCAGGCAATCCTTCAGCCCTTTCCTCTCTTTTTTCCAGCCCCCAATCCCTGATCCCAACAACATCCGTGACTTCGTCAGCTATCCCACAGCTGGGAATGAGAGGCTCCATTGCACCATGAAGCGAGCAGAAGACAGCCCTGAGGCAGGTGGACCCTGCTACACTCTCTACCTGGAATATTTGGGAGGGCTTGTGCCTATTCTCAAAGGAAGACGCATTAGTAAACTACGACCCGAGTTTGTCATTATGGATCCAAAAACAGACAGCAAAGCAGGTGAGTTTAACCACTTTACTCAAATTAGTAAATTTAAATTAGGAATTTTTTTTCAAAGAGATAATTATTTTGGATTAAAGTAGTTCCAAGGGCCATGCTGGTGGCCAGATGGGTAAGACTTGCATGTCTCTGCTGCCACTTTACAATAAAATGAACATACAACAAAAATAAATAATTTAAAAAGATAGTTGTTCACTGAGAAGATATCCAGAGTGGCCTGAATTTGATCAGATTCTCAGCACATAAAAGTGAACTATACAGGGCTCGATAGGACTAGGGGTGAGAGTTTGGTAGATTTATGCTGTTAGACTAAGCTAATAATTTCTTGGCACTTGCTCCTTAGCTAATGTGCAGACGCAGTCAAAGAGTGGTATCAATCTTCTCATTTAGCACTCAACGAGATAGCGAGTACACAAATTTCCCCAAATGCTGTTTAAAAGAGGTGAAAATTATTATTGGTTTTGGACATACTGATAGTGTGTAGAGCTGAAGTAAAAACAGAACACCAGTAGACTTGCCCAAAAGTCAGAAATAATGTTCCTTGTCATCTTGATTGAATTTGCACTTGATTTATCTCTTTAAACTTATGCTCCATTTCAAAATAACATCTTTATGCTGTGCACTCATCATTCACCTTGTGTAAGAACAAATACACACTCTAGTGGTGACCACTCTTCTCTGATGTAACATGGTCTGAGGCCTGATGCAGGAATAGTCTGTGTCATACCCTGACTGCTCCTGGGTTGCATGGCCTGTGTCTCACCAAACATTATATTGCTTTTATTGTACGATGTTCTTTAACCTGGGGCAGTTCTTTTGCCGTGTTTGTGTGTATGAAGACTCACCTCTGTGTTTTTTTTTCCAGAGGAGATGTGTGTTAACCCCATGATCTCGTACACTGACAGCTGTAACTGCTCAGATTCCAGTGACATTGAGTTGAGTGATGAGTGGGTTGGGAAGAAGTCACCAAAGTTATCCAGAGGAAACAGGTCACCTAAACTCTACATGACAGAAATTATATAAATGAACTCTCTTTGAATCTTTTTTTAATCATTACACAAGCCTGAGCCACAGAGCTTTTGCATTTTATTGCATTTGTTTCCCCATGCTAATCCATGTATTTCAAAGGAAGCCATCATTTAAAATTGACCTTTTTTGTTCAAAGGATGAACATGGATTCAAGAAAATCTCCCAAACTTTCACATGCCATTCAGGAAGGGCAGCGGTCACCACGGTTACCAACAAAGAAGCCTCCAGTTCGATCTCCAAGTCTAACACGTCGGGAGTTTTCTATGGATGGGATCACGGAGGTATGATATGCTTGACAGACTTCCTCTGCATTATGTTGTAGTGTTACTGTAATAACTGCATTGGTATTCTTTCTTATCTGTCAAAAATAAGTTTTCAGAATAAAATTATAATATGAAGTATTAAGTAGTCTAACTGAAGGCTCTGCAGTAAATTCTAAATCTGGATAAATATACTCAAATTATTCTCTTACCTCAAATGTTACTATGTTTGTTTCTTCTTTAAAGTAAAAATCACAACCGACACACACACAAAAAGTATATTTTTAAGATGTTAATACCAGTTTTTTGTTACTGCCTGATATATCACACTTGTAGGCTCATGTCACCACCTAATTATTGTTTTTGTTAGGCGGATTATTCACATATTTTATTCCCATCGTCCATTTCCTCTTCTTTACAGCACAACTACCTTGCTCAAGTCACATCCAACATCTGGGGGACAAAGTTTAAAATTGTTGGACTTGCTTCTTTCCTTCCAACCAACCTTGGTGCAGGTAAATATCAGAAAAGCCACCAGATAAATATTGCGTTGACCAATCACACGATCTGAGGTTTATATTAGTTTCTTCTCGATTCTTGTGTTTCAGTAATCTATAAGACCAGTTTGCTTCATCTGCAACCAAGACAAATGACAATCTACCTTCCAGAAGTGCGAAAGATTTCTCATGACTTTATGAGCCTGCCTGTGTTTAACCCCAATGTGTTCAGTGAGGATGAGGATGACTTACCAGGTATGAATATAAGAACAATATGTTTAATACAGAGCTTTATAAACATTGATAAAGGTCTATAATCACATTTATTTTGCATGCACCTAACTGTTTCTGCTTTTTTGTATGTAACTTACACAGTTCTTGTATGTTCTTTTATAAAGTGATGGGACCATCTGGAGTGACAGGAGACAATCCTCCCTGTACAGTCAACATTCCCATTGCTCCGATCCACAGCCCAGCTCAGGCCATGTCCCCGACTCAGAGTATTGGCCTGGTTCAGTCTCTGCTGGCCAATCAGAACATTCAACTTGATGTCCTTACCAACCCTACAGCGACTGCAGCAGCAGCAGCTGCAGCAGCGGCCGCTTCTGTCCCTGTCAGTGATCATAGCCAGGATGCAGTTGCAACGCCATACCCCATGCCAACTAGATACTCAAATCCTGGTCAGGTGATCTTCAATGGACTGGAGATGAGCCCTCTTCTTCCTGGAACTCTACCACCCCCACCTCCACCTCACCATCTTCCACCACAGCCTCACCCACAGCGGTCTCATTCACAGCAGCCTCGCCAACAACAATCAAAACAGTCACAACAAATGCAGACACAGCAGCAGCAGCAGCAGAAAATGCATCATCATCAGCAACAGCAGCAGCAACACCATCATCAGTCGCAGCAGCAACAACAGCAATTACAGCAGCAACATCAACATCAACAGCTACAGCAACTGCACCACCAGCAGACTCTACACCAACAGCAGCAACAACATCAACAACACCAGGTTCAGCAGCACCAACAAATGCAACAGCAAGTGACAAGCCAACAACTTCACCAACAACAGCAAATCCAACAGCAGCAGCAGCAGATGCAGATGCAGCACGAGCAGATGCAGCAACAGCAGCAACAGATGCAGCAGCAGCAGCAACAAATCCGGCAACAGATCCAGGAGATGAGGCAGCAGCAGCAGCAGCTCCAGCAGCAGCACCAGCAGATACAACAGCAACATCAGCAGATGCAGAGGCAGCACCAACAAATGCAGCAGCAACTGAAGATGCAGATGTCACTGCCCCCTCCTCCATCTGGCTATCCAGCCATTTCCTTACAGCAGATTCATCTATTGCCTCCAATCCCTCCACCTACCACTGAGCCTGGGCTAGACAGGGGCGAGCACGGACACACTCTGAAGCCAAGTTTGCCGCGGACTTTACCCCCCTCCTTCAATGACAGAGATGGGTCTGTGGAGATCCAGATGAGAAAGGTGAATCCTCCTCCTCCATACCCAGGGACCGTAGTGTCTGCAGCAGCAGCAGCGGCGGCGGCAACAGCTGCTGCTCCACCTCAAACTCTTGTCACAAATTGTGACAGCCCAAGTGTCCTGGCAACTGACCCCTGTCTGAAGAAAGATGAGTTCCTGCTTCACCCTGTCACCTTACAGTACCCAACACATCTAGGGTATGAAAGGATCACAACCTTTGACAGCAGTGGCAATGTGGAGGAGGTTTGTCGGCCGCGCAGGCGTCTCATTCGTAATCAAAATGCATATACCATGCACGGCATCGGGGGCTCGGCTACACTCAAAGTCACTTCCTCTGACAGTAAAAAAATTCAGCTTCCATACAGCTCAGCAACATTAAGTCGTCTCTCTGTCCCTCGATACTCAATACCAAGTGGAGACCCTCCTCCTTACCCTGACCCAGCCAATCAAGTAACTGCTACACTTCCTCCTCCCCAGAGAATTGATAGCAGTCTGATTCATGCCACTCTACGTCGTGACCGCAGGGATGTGGGGCTTAAAGTGCCACAGATGATGGACAGCTCAAGAACTCTTCCCACTAAGGCTAAAATGAACAGTGCACTAGCTCTCACGTACCAGCAGAGGATGCCCACTGCACTGTACACATGCACACAGTGCAGCAGTAATAGCAGCAGTACTAGTGTCAGTGTTAGTGGAGGTGGAGGTGGAACTACAAGTAGTGGTATTGCAGGTGGCACAGTGGTGAGGCAGGACTTTCCACCAGGTAAAGGTGCTCATCACAGTACCATTATAGTGCACTCTAAAAGTGCCTCACCCCTAGCCTCCCAGTCATCGTACAGTCTGCTGGGTGCTGTTGATAACAGCCGGGACAGAACAGTGTATGTTAACTCTGCCTTTACTGAAGATGAGACTTTAAATCAGCAGTGTCACCTTGAAAAATCTGTACGTCAGTTGAATCTCGGTGATGTCAGTTTGACAGTTAAACGCCCTCCACCTTACCAGTGGGACACCTCTAACACAGAGGAGTTCTGGCTAACCCCCGAGCAAACAATGTTAGCTCCCCCACCGGGACCTCATAAGCCACCTCCGCTCATCATCAGTCAAGCTCAGCACTTGGACATGTCCCGACTTCCTTTTGTCCTCACAACTAAACCTCCAACCAGTCCGAGCACAAGCACTCTTACCTTCCCATCAGGTTACCAGATATCCCTCTCACCTTTTCCTCCAGGTGTGGGTCACAGTGGACCCCCACTTCAGACCTTACAGAATCCTCCACCACAGTGCCCTCCAAACGAAGTGGTTGCTCGAGTCCCTTTTGCTCAGCAGGATCCTAATTTGGTCTTGCCCCCGGGTTATGTTCCGAATCTTGCTAATTTGGCTTGCTGCCCTCTCCCTCCGATGTATCCAGGAGCCAGCTCATGTGCTGGACTCCAGCTGCACCCTGTTAGTCTTCACCCCTGGAACCCTTACCCCTGCCCACCACCAATGCAAGACCCTCCAGCACCTCCTCTCCCTACCAAAACCCATCAGATTTTAGAGAAGCCAATTCTCTCCCCACCGCCTCCAACTGCACCACCTCCACCACCTCCTCTCCCTCCTCCTCCTCCACCTACCGAGCTACTACCATCCAAAAGTGCCACAGAGGATCTAGCAGAGTCCGCCAACAACTTTCCAGAGCCATCATCTCTAAATGAAAGTCCTGTGCCACAGGAGTCAGAGCGCTTCAACAAGAAGAGCCGTAAAAGACTGGACAGCAGAGCCGAGGAGGCCAACATGCCCACCGTCTCAGAGGGCAAATCCAGAAAAGAAGGACGTGCACTCTCTGACTTCAACACTCTCATCTCCAGCCCAAGGCTTGGCAGCAGAGAGAAGAAGAAGCCCAAGGGGCAGAGAGAGCAACTCAATAAAACCAAGAAGATGAGCAGGACCACAAACGAGTTCCAGGATAGCTCAGAGAGTGAACCAGAACTTTTTATTAGCGGCGATGAGCTCATGAACCAGAACCAGAGTAGTAAGAAGAGCTGGAAGAACAAACGCAGCCTGCGTATGGCCAGTGAGCTGGAGGAGATTAAATGCCGCAAGGCTAATGAAAGAGAGGACCGCAGCTTGGGTAGCCAAGGATTTGTCTATATTATGGCCAATAAACAACCACTGTGGAACGAAGCCACGCAGGTCTACCAGTTGGACTTTGGAGGTCGAGTCACGCAGGAGTCGGCAAAGAATTTTCAGATAGAGCTGGATGGTAGACAGGTAAAGCAATCTTAATTCAGAGCTGAAATTGTTAGTCATGCATTAGTAGTTGTAGTGGCAGAAAATAACATTTTTGAGTCAAGTAAATAAAAAAATGCATTAATTGGTTCCGTTTTTCAAACTCTGCAGTGTGCTGCTTTTCCTTGTCTTATATGACAACATTCAGATTATTTTTGTTTTCTTAGTTCTTCTTAGTTAGAAGAAAACAAGCAATTTACAAATAATCACACTTTAAATGTGTTATCTGTCACCATTTTGTGATATTTTAATGAGTAATAATGAGTAGATTCATTGGAAATGAAAACAATAGTTATTCACAGCCTTTGATAAATCATTTAAGAACTGTTCATGTGTTCATGAAATGTTTTCTTCTCTTCTGTGCTGCAGGTGATGCAGTTTGGGCGAATAGATGGCAATGCCTATATTTTGGATTTCCAGTATCCTTTCTCAGCAGTGCAGGCATTTGCTGTTGCCTTGGCCAATGTGACTCAGAGGCTGAAGTGAAAGGTTATTTTGTGCTGTTGTAGACTAAATTTGGAAGAAGAAGCAGTGAGCATAGAGCTGTAGGTGGAGAAATGTCAGTGCTGTGGTGATTTCTATTTTTAAAGAGGAAGTTAATACACTGTAGGCCTACACATTAATCTTGCACATGCTTATAATGTACAATCAGTCAGCGATGTAAACAACATTAATTCATAATGTCTGATTTATATATTGAATGTATTGAAGCTAATTTTACTTATTATTGAAATGATAATTACTACAATAAAAACACTTTTCTTGGATAATCAAAAATTAAAATAAGTAACAACTTGCAGTGAGTTAAAAATAATAGTCTTAAGTTTTAGTGCCAATTGTGGTGCCAAAGACACTTTCCACTCTTTAAATGCTGGCAAATTAAACTATTTGAGAGTATTACAAAAATGAATAGCTATTTAATTTACATGTGTGGAACTTATATACGTAATAGTGGTATTGTAAATTGCAAATACAATTTCACTAAGCCATACCACAACTTAACACTGCACTTTTCATTCAGTTTTAAATAATTAAGTAAATGAATGAAAGCATTTAATTCTGAATAGAAACGTATTACTATTGGTGTTCCAGTGCATTCTTGTATCTATACTGCCCACTCAAATCCCATTTATTCAAGGCAGTCATTTGATTTTAGTCTGTTTTTTGTGTAAAATCTCCTAAACTTTATGTTCAAATTGCTGAACATGCATTAGAAAACTATAATGATTTTGTAATGGCAACATGAAGAGCAGAGTGCAGATAACCATAGTTACTTCTATGAAGTGGTGCAATGAACTTAATAAATATATTTTTGGCCACGATACTGCAAATCATTATTCACAGCCTTTATAGTCTCTAGATGTATTTATTTTCCGTGAGATCATTATTCTCCCTCCCGTTTACAATGGCTGAAATTGTCAGTAATGGTGCAGTAAGTCTACACGTGCAAATAAAGCTACGTCTCATTTGTTTGGTTTAATTCCCAAACAGAGTCATTTGCGTACAGTAAAGATCGAGACCTGTGTTGTTTTTATTGGGTGATTATAATGTTACTTGAAAACTGCATTTGAATGTGAAGTACAGTAGTTTGCCTCTTTGGAAATCAGTGCTGCTTTAGATAGATAGAGCTTGTGTGCAATAATGCTACATACATAGAACTGATGTTGTACTTGCAAAAGAAAATATAATGCTGCTTGCCCTGTGTATTTAGTAAGTGACCTAACATCATTATATGCTTAGAAACATGTGTGTATATGTTGCTAATTTCAGTAATTTTGTATTTCACTTTTACTTTAACATAGTAACAAGAGTTTTTTAATGTTACACCTTTAAAAAAAAAGTGAGAACAGTAAACTTGCAAAGATAATAAATACAACATATTCATATGTTATTAAGATTAACTGTTAATAAGAGTGACATAAATGTAGATTTGGTGCTAATGTATGAAAAAACAAATGCAGAAATGTCTGAACATTTGTCATTTATTATTAGAAGGTTGTTTTGACAAGAAAGTAGTTTGAGAGTGGCTACTTTCATTTAAGAGCTTTTGTTTTAATGCAGCTTCAGAAACTTCAGCAACAGTGAGTGTTAGTTGTCAGAAATACTGCATAGTGAATAACTGGTTGCCAGATTTTTTTCCCCTCTTATTTTGTGAAGGAAAGAAAAATTACGTGACCACAGGTTTTCAAGGACCTATAGACTGGCAAAATGTAATAAAAAATACCTATTGTTCCAAATGTTTTTGTTATTTTTCATTTCTTGTTTGGTGCTTTTACTCTAATGCAGTACTAATAATCACAGAAACCCACTGCACAGGCTGTTATGAAGGAACTACCTGAAGTCCAAGTGTTAAGTGTGACCATGTTTCACATTTTTTGTTTCAGTCAAATTTTCATTGTCCCACTATGGAAAAAATGTTTTGAAAGACAGAACATTCTAGTAACGTGGGACTGTCATACAGGTTCCTAAGTTGGGGAGAAAATTAGCAGGGACGTAGTAGACAGAGGGAGAAGCAGTCAGAGAGAAGTAAAAGAAACATTAGGAGAAAACTGAAGCAGTGGCAAAAGCATAGCATGAGGAGAGCCACTGAAGAATAGTGTCCCTGATTTCAGCCCGAACCGTCCCACACAGGAAAGACCCATAATCAAGAACAATTTTGCAATAAGAAACACTTAAAGATTTACCATTTCCCTTATCTGTTACCATTACGTAACACCCAGTAGCCTACTTCAGAATGTTTTTTTGTGTGAATATAATTTATTTACTTCATATTGAAATATACTGCTGTCTCAGCAGTGTCCAGTGCAAAAGTGTCTCACATTACAATTATTTACCATGTCATACAAATCATATTCTGATAAATACTGAGATGCCAGAAATAATATTGATTGGCATATTGGTAGCAGAATGCATGTAGCATTAGTTATCCAACTGGAAAGTTGCAGTGATCCCCAGAATTGGGCCTTATTGTACAATTATTTCTGTTGCCAGCATGCATAAGATTACAATGAGGGAAGGATTGTCTTACACCCAGCAGCCGGAGCAAGAAAGACATCTCAGCGGAAGTACTGTACAGCCTACAATGAGCACATGAGAAAATAATCAATAAATTGCATCGGCAATTTCAAGCTACGTGTGGGTTTAAAAATAAATATGCTAAATGTAAGATGCGCAGATAGCTTACAACAAAACATATATTTACTCAAAGAGTTACATAAGGAAACGCATTCTGTATAGTACAGAACAGAAAAAGGGCTGATCCATTAGCCCAACTTAAATATCATGATGTGCCACAAGCAGGATTGTTCGAAAAGTCAACCTGCAGCTGAATAACGGGGCTTTTATTTTGAAGGCAGTAGAGGAACTCTCTCTGTCCAGTCCTCATCAATGGATTTAATATGTGATGTTAGACGCTGCAATGAGGAAATGCTTGTCTGTGTGAGGAGCGTGGTTTATTGTCGCTGAACAGTTAGAAGAGCTTTGACTGGTGCTGTCTGTGTTTTCGGGATTCCTTCTCCTCCTCTCCTGTGTGTCGTTATGTCACCGTCTCAATTTCTGACCTGAATAATAGGATACGAAAGCCTGCAAATTAAAAATAAAATGGACCAGCACGTCGACCCTCGTCAAAGAGGTTGGTGACTTTTGAAACTACATGTTAAAACTCACCGATAACCACAAAATCCTGATACTGCTTCAACAGTGTCAACAAGCTGAATTAACCTTTAACTTCCATGTGAATTATGTGTGTCCCCTTTCTACTAAACTCTCATTCAATCCCCATGATCCCCTTTTTTTTTTTAAATTCATTTCCGTTTTTCTCACATCAGAAACTTCAGGTGACTCAACAGATCCTCCTCCCAGGATGACAAGACAGCAGATTCTCACCTTAATATCAGTGGCATCTGTCAACTTCAGTTCAATGATTTGCTACTCAATATTAGGCCCATTTTTCCCCAGTGAGGTAAGTTAAAGAACAAGTGTTGGAAGTGCCATTTACTTTAAGTACAAAAGTACAAGTACTCCACTAAAAAATACTGTATCTTCTCTGGGCATCAGTCTGACTGAGTTACTGATTAAAAACAGTGTGTTTGAAACACCTGTTGATTACATGAAGGTATTAGTCTAAGTCCAGACTTGTCCCACGTGTGCAGAAATAAGGTTTCAGCATAAATTCAAATTACTCAGGCTTATTACGATTCATTCGTTCACAGATATAAGGAGAGAATGAGTCCTTATTTCAGAAAAATCATCAACATCCATGTCTTCTATTCAAAAACTGACCCTTTATTTAGTAACAATAAAAAAAACGAATGTTGATCGCTACACACCTGTGAATGTAAAAGACAGAATACATTGTGAATTCATTTCGCGTGTGTGCTGTAAATGGCAAATAAACTTTCAAATGTGAACATACACTACCAGTCAAAAGTTTGGACACACATAGAAATGAGCATGTTTGTGAAAGAAAAGCAGATTTCATAACAT
>JAUMHL010000015.1:5901536-5945098 GCA_032362345.1 Sandelia bainsii
CATATACCTTTAAATAGCAAAATCAGAGAAACTGATAATTTTGCAGTGGTCTCTTAATTTTTTCCGGAGCTGTATGTGCAGTAAAATAAAATAAAAACTATAAACTAACAACTTCTCTAGATAGAGCCCAAAATCTGTAATGTATCTGTGTTATTGTAAAGCTCGTAGATGAGACAGCCTTCACCAGTTCCTCTAAAAACTGGGGCCTACTAGGGTCTTCTCACAGGCATGAATGCCATCATGTGCTACACATCAGGAAGCCTCCCTGAGGGCAAGTGAAAGGCTGACTTTGTTTTGCTTCTTGGAGCGAGGGTCTCAGGTAAAGTCAGCAGATGAGTAATAAATGTTAAGCAAAGGTTGAAAGGACAAGATCATAAACACAACAAGGTAATAATCAACTACAGAATCAGTGGCATTAATGTATAAAGAAACTGATAACTGCAAATTCACCTCAATGCATTATTCAATTATTGACTATTTGTCTGATTCAGTTTACATTTCATATCCTACAACATAGGAAATTTCATTTATTACTTTTGTTGCCTCATTTTCATAGTGAGATAATCATTTCTCCTCAAACCTGTAAATACACTGCATATATGCTCCTCCACAGGCGGTAAAGAAAGGAGCCAGTCAGACGGTTGTTGGTCTTATATTTGGCTGCTACGCCATCTGCAACTTATTTGGTTCACTGATACTGGGAAAATATGTAAGTACAGTATATTTCATTACGTCATGTAATTTGAAAATTTACTGAGTAACTGACTCTAAGTCTTTGTTGTTGTATTAGATTGTCCAAATTGGTGCGAAGTTTATGCTTGTTATGGGACTTTTTGTGTCGTCAGGCTGCACCATTCTGTTTGGGTAAGTGTTGGTCTTATGTTCTATTTCATTAATAATGATGATCATAAAGACAAAGACCATAGAATAACCAAAAATATAACCTAACCATGTATGTGTGTGTGTGTACTAGTGTTCTGAAAGCAAGCACTTGTTTTCATGATAGTGTTTGCAGATTAAAGCCTATAGGCTTTATATCTTCTGTGTATATGTTATGCAAATCATAGATGTCTTTGAAGGATAACACTGGAAATTTTAAGATCTTAAAATCTTAGGATACAGATTATACTTCGTCTATATACTTTAAGTCTGATATATCTTTTTCCTCTGCACCAAAACACGTGATTGAGCCACACCTTTGCACTGGGTGACATGTTACTTCATGAACATGAACACTGTAGTGCATTTTGAGTTCACTGTCCTGCTGCTGTAAATATTCACGTGTCATTACTATAGAGCACCAAATGTGTATTAATCTGCAACTGAAAGTAGTCCCCAACAAATGTGCAAATGCACTTTGCACAATTAATGAGGCCTGTGCTAGATTCATTCTTTCTGTTTTGGTTTGTGTTTGACATCGGCTGGATGTCTTCTCTTTCTTTACTCGCAGATTACTTGATCGGGTTCCTGCAGGACCTGCTTTCATTACTCTTTGCTTTGTAGTAAGGTCTATCGACGCCGTGGGCTTTTCTGCTGCAATGACCTCCTCTTTCGCCATGACAGCAAAAATATTCCCAAACAATGTAGCAACTGTGCTGGTGAGTGCAGACAACACTCTGGTATGTTATTTAGATATTAGAATCATGAGAAAACAAGGAAAGCATTATACTGCGAGTTGTTTTGTATCTCCCATCTCCTTAGTGACGTGGAAAATAAAAATATTAAAGCTTCTGTCAGTGCACTTTGTATGTAATCCCATATTTTAATGTGCTTCATTTCTCTTTTTCAGGGTAGTTTGGAGATGTTCACAGGACTTGGTCTTATTCTGGGGCCACCGGTGGGAGGGTGGTTCTACCAGTCGTTTGGATATGAAGTCCCTTTTATGTTTCTTGGATGTGTCCTGTTGCTTATGGTTCCTTTCAACATTTACGTCTTGCCAAAAATTGGTAGGAATTTGGAGATATGAGCCAATTATTTATTCATTTTCAGTTTTACTTTTGTTCTTGGATTGTAACTGCGAGCTGAAATGTGTGCTTCTCTTCACAAACAGGTGCAGACCCTTCAAAGGACTCATTCTTTCGACTTCTCACCCACGTGAAAATAGTCCTGATCTGCTATGTGATATTCACCCTTAGTGCAGGTCTGGGCTTCCTGGATGCTACGTTGTCTCTGTTTGCTATTGATAAGGTAATTTCCTACATTCTTATAAAGTCAGCATGCTTTAAAATTTTTATGCCTCACATGAATGACTATTTTTCCTCTCTGTTCTAACTAGTTTAGTCTCTCACCTGGCTACGTGGGACTCATCATGCTTGGTTTGTCATTACCATACTGTCTGGCAGCGCCACTGATGGGTTATTTCACTGATAAATATCCTGTGAGTATGAAAGCAACAAACATGATGAGTGATTATTTCATAATTGGGCATTTATATTTTTGTACAAAATCCTCTGTGTGTGTTGGTTTCTATCAGGCCACCAGGAGCTGGTTTATGGTGTCAGGAGGTACTGCCACAGCGATCGGCTTCTGTCTGCTTGGTCCCGTTCCTTTCCTTCACATCCCGAGGTGAGAATGTGGTAAAGTTGGACAGTAACTAAACTCTCTGCTTTAAAGGAGCAGTTTGCATTTTGGGAATGATGCTTACTTGCTTTTTTTCTGACAGTTGGATGAGAAGATTGAGACCACTCTCGTATCCGGTTGATATTTCCACATAAGTCTTGTTAATTTTAGCATAGCATAAAGACTTGAAATGGAAAGTTGTTTTTACACTTTGGTTTCTGTATGAATTAAACAAAGAAGATGCAAAGCATTAACTACCTTTATAGTTCCTGGCAGGTGGATTTTTGTTATTTTTGGTCAGATCAGGTCTTTATGTTAAGCTAAACTAACTGTAACTAATCATCAGACATGAGAGTGGGGTCTGTTTTCTTATCTTAAAGCAAATAATCACATTTCCCAGAGAGCCAAGCACTGACTTTAACTTAATACTGTATTTTCTGCTGCACATTTTACATTTATAATGAGATGAATACTGCTGTTGTCAGCTTAAACATTCTAATATTCCTAATAATAATACTTTTACGAGAACTACAAAAAACACTTTTCTTCATCAACTCACAAGAACGAGGGTAAGGTAAGGTGATAAGGTAAAATTCATATATCCAGTATACTATTGTGCGACACCATTGTTTTCACTGTGATATTGCTGCTTTACTTGCATCTTCCACCACAGGCAGTGGAGGGGGATTTTGGAGGTCACGTGCTACAGTGTTTCTGTAGAATTTATTCCTAACAGTTAACTGTATTAAATTGTATTTTCTTCAGTTTTTGTGGTGTGTTTTCTTCCACGTAGTCAGCTGTGGCTGCTGGTCGTCATGCTGGGGTTGATTGGGTTTTCTCTGGGCATGACTGCACTCCCCACGTTCCCTGAGATCATTACATGTGCATTGTAAGTGACTTCACATCTTGCTCCTACATTCTGGGCCTGTAGCTCTTAATGAGTAAGGTGACACGTGCACTCTACATTCTTTTCTTCTTTGTAGTGAACACGGATTTGATGATGGACTGAGTACTCTTGGGATGGTGTCAGGGTTGTTTGGGGCAGTTTGGTCCCTGGGGTAAGTATTAGTGATTTTCACTGACATCCAAAAGCCACTGGAATACACTGAATTTAGGAGGAAAAAAGCTCAGAAGTTGATAATACAGTAGCTATGAAACCATTTGTCTCACTGATTGCAAGTAATTTCCTTGATAAGATTTTAAAGTGGAAATGTGTTTGTTTTTTAAGGATGTTTTATGGACCAATAGTAGGTGGCCTTCTCACACAACACCTGAGCTTTGAGTGGGCAGCTGCAATCCAAGGAGCCTTGGCGTTTTTGGCTGTAAGCATTATTAAATAAATCATTGAAGTGTTGTTAATTGTGACTTAAATGTTACCCTGTGATTAAGGACAAATGATTAGTTACTCATACAGTAAGCTGTTTTATACAGACAGTGGTCTCACTGCTTATATTCAGGCTTGTATAATGTTGCCAGTGTAGGAGAGAGGGCATGAAACTACCAAGCTTGTTCCTTTAGATTTTAAATGCATGATATTTATTTTAAGGATACATAAATGAGATTTCAAGTCTGTTATTCACTCATTAGCTAAATACTTCATGAAGATGAAGAAGAAGAAGAGCGTGATTCTTGGTTTTCAACTGTTATACACATAAAATTTAATGACCACTCTGTCCTCAGGCTTTTTTCCTCGCTGTGTATTATCTCTGTCAGCGACCACAACGACAAAGGTAACCACTGACCTCAAATAGTATTTATTAATAGTCCCATATAGTATTTATATATACACTGTATAGTATATGGAGGCCTGTTTAGACATTTGTGCAGTTTCCAAGAATATGTAGGTCGTAACCCTTATTTATGTTTGAATTGAAGCGTTTGTGAAGACGGGAGAAGACAAACAGATGAAAACACTCCTCTCCTGAATGAATGAAAACCTCATAATCATGCAGAAGGATGCCATAGTAAACAAAACCAAATCTTAAGGTTCCCGATATTTATCTTAGGCATCATTCCTCAAGTTATTAATTTCTTTTAAATTATAATAAATGTTTTTTTGTTTTCATGTAATAGTAATATGTTTTATGGAATGTTTAAAATAGTTTTTGGGGCACTGCCTAACAACTGTATTATTGACTTTAAGTTATACATTTAAAAAAAGCCAGATTATTTTGCAATTTGCACTTTAGGAAGATTATATAACAACATAATCACAAGAAATGACATGACACAAAAACGACAAACTGCTTTTTTGTTCTGAGGCTCTGCTGTAATAATGATCTGAGTCTTCTACATCATGACTTGGATTTCATGTTGAAGCGACATTCATAGGAATATTAAGGAAACGAACCAACTTTATCTTTGAAGTGATACATTTTACAGGTCATAGTGAACACCTCACATACAGTATCATTTTTGTGAAAACTGCAGTGGTATTTTGTACCTTTTCAGACAGAGATTCTTTAAAATTTTCACTGATTTGAATAAATAAATGGAAACATATGTAAATGATCAGTGTGTTTATTTACTCTACTCATACTACCTTTCAGTACACCATGGAGTGGTAATATACAGCACCGTGTAGCCTGCATAGTATTGATTAAATTAAATGATAGCTGGATTTTAAAATGGTTTCCATGTCTGTTACACACAAATTATTTGTCCTCTTGTTATGGAATATATATTTGTATTAAATATACATTTATAGTATATAACCCAAAGTTAAATATAAAACCATTACATGCCAATAGCACCAAGGCATATATACCAAAAAATATAGTTTTTATACTTGTTAGATATCAAGTGTGACTTTACATTTACAAAAACGGAAACCTTTGGAAACAAAACTCGTGTCTTTATAGTTGTGAGGAACATATATATAAACTCAGTTACACGCAAAAAAAATAGTATATTACAGAATATTAATATTACAGTTTGTTTCCATGTACCAATAATTTAAAAATGTATAATTCACAAAAAATAGTTAAGAATTGTTAAGAAATTTATATAAACAACATTTAACATTTCAATAATCAATCTGTACCAAATACAAAACAGAATATAATTTCATGAATGTTCAAATTTAAAAAAAAAATTAATACAACACCCTTGCAAGATTTGACTTAATTATAAAAATGTGTTTTATATGGAAATTTATCTGTGAGATTTTGTATCAGGTTCAAAGGCACCATTAATCTGACCTGTTGGTCTCTTTGGGAGAGGTCGGTCTGATCTACCACTCCTCCTGCTGCTGGTCCACCCTGAAGTATCTGCATCTGAAACTGTGGTCTGAGAGGTAAGTGAAGGGACTGCTGCCTTTTTCACTTTCTTCTTCCTTCTAGCTCTGCGGGAAAACCATTGACAATCTATATTATTTTTATTATTATTATTTTCTAAGCCAAATCATAACATGTTAGTCATCGTTCTTGGAGCCTCCTGCACTATTATGTCAGTACGCCCTTGTAAATATAGTCAGGAGGATTTAAGCAAAGCAGTAGTGAAGAGAGTCACTTACTTGTTATCAGTCAACTCAGGTTCAGTGTCAGAAAGGGTGGGCTCTGAAAGAAACCTAAGTTCCCCAAAAGAGCTAATTGCAGCAGATACCTTAGAAAAGTAAGGGGTGAGAAAACATAAAATGACAACCAAGAGCAGGAGAGAAAAGACAGTAAGACACCAAAGAGACAGACCACTATCACCAGGCATTCTTTATCTAAAGAGGATATATAAAACACCCCAAATCCTTTATCTCTCATTTGGCTGATACACACCGAGCATGCATGTTTCTAAGGATAATATGTCATTTCGTTCACAAAAATGTCAGCACTGGATTCAGGACACACACACACACACAGTATTAGCAGATGTTGGATAACAACAATCTTTTTTGGGACTAATGGGATTAAAAGGCCAAAAAATATGTAGACACAGGCAACCCATTCTCCTTATATTCTTTGATATGACAATGTTTAGACCACAAGTGATCTTTGAGGTGACTTATGCATGCACAAAAGGGAGCAGGGCCATTTGGGGGCAAAATGCTGTCTCAAAATCAAAGTGTACAGGTATTTTTATTGACTTTTAATCCCACTGTAGCACACATGAATTCAAGTTGTCCAAGCTACAATGTTTTTTCAAGCCATTTTTCAGGCCTGCAGAAGGCTTGCAGGCCTGAAAAATATTTAAGGTAGAGTATCACATTACCAAACAGACGAAGAGGCACCATAGACACAAGACAAAGAAAATCTGCATCTTGTGCGTAAGACATTGTACACCCATGTTACAGCCTTACCTGTCTCTGCTTTTAGTGCATATACTGTACAGTGCTGAAGAAAAATGTATAGACACAGTTCAAATCTATGGCAGATACCACTCTATTGTTATACTTACTCTAGTTGGTGTTGACCTCTCAACAGTTCCTTCAGACAAGGTTGTGTGAGACTCTGCAGCGTGAGTCACTTCTTCGCTGAAATCTCCTACAACAATAAATAATATATACCTAAGGTTTGTTTGTATTTTCCAAAAAGTGTCAATCTACCAGAGGAAAATGTATTAATTCCACTTACTCTGATCTATTACATAAGAAGCAAGGAAATATCCTTGCTGCCCATTGACCAGGCGACCAAACCACCAATTGTCATTGTCTTTGTACAGCACTTGGATGACATCACCACGGCGTATGGTCAGTTCATCCGAACGATTAGCTCTGTAGTTATACAGTGAGACAACCTAGAAGACAAACACAGTGTTGGAGGGATTGAGCATAAGAGGGAAAGGCTCCATGTAACTGAGCTCAGTTGCAGTGCATACTTACCACTTGTTGCACAGGAACAGAATCCATTTCCACATGGGCGCCTGAAGAAATGTGATCAGGAAAGGTCTGATAGAGAGAAACAACGTTTTGTAGTAGTAAAGTTATTTGGCAGATTACAGTAGCAGCTGGATAGTCACTGCAGTAATATTTATTTAGTATGGTTAAGATTTAGATATCAAAGAAAAACGGAAAAGGCATCAAAAGAAGAAGTGGTTAAAACTGTTAATAAGCTTACCGTATGTAACCTGAAAGATGAAGCTCCTTTTAGATGCTGACCAACTGGACTGAACCCACCTGAGATTAAAAGGAAAAAAAGAAACAAGCAGGCATAAATATTTCATCTTGGAACACAGCTCGCTGCCTTGTGTTTACAGAGATCACTTACATATACTTGTCAAAATGACAAGAGGTCCATCTGTTTCTCTATGTATGGTATACGTGGTTCGGGATATTATAAATCATAAGCATTTGGTCTTGGTCACCCCACTCTACACTTTGTGCAGCTATAATCTTTTTAGATATTTGACATCACATGATGTCACAGAGCCACTGTAAAACCATTCATTGGTTAAACACAAACAACTATGTGATTAACTGAATAAGCCACTGACGGTTTTGGTTACTCAGAGCTGCCTGGGGGATAAGCTGCTCCACCAGAGAACTAGAGAGCTGCAGGTTGGAGTGTGGCGACAGCAGAGATGGAGGTGGTAATGAGGCATTTAATCCCATCTGGAAAGAAAAAGCTGGATTATAGTTGCATAGCAATTTATTTAATTTAAAAAAGCAATACTTTCATAACTATGATCTCTTATGTAAACCTGCTCATGCCTTCTGATGCAATGTTCCTTGTTAGTAACAAAATCTATGTACAGAGTTTAATTTGAAGTAGAAATGAAATAAAAACGTCAAGATTTTCTATACATAATGACAGCCAGCATGATAACCTGAACAACAGAGGACATAGTAGAAATGTAATGTACTAGTACTGTTCTATAATTTTTGTTCTATAAAATGATTTATAGAACTGATTTTGACATATTACAGAAAACAAAACAAGGCTTGGCCAATTATCTCACCATCTATGACCTCAAAAAAGTATGCAAAGGTGTGTTTAATGACTGCTGATAAAAATACTCACCGTGCCCGCATCGAATGTCAAGCTCCTCCCTGTGTGAGAGATGCCCATTCTGTCTGCAAGGCGCACAAAAAAATATTTTAAAGTAAATGAAGAGATAAGACTGTGGCACAAAACAGATATAATGTAGCACCTCATGCTATTTATACAGTACCTTGCTCATAAATGTATCCTGAAGACTTCTGATGTGGCTGCTAAAAATGGTTTGAAAGGGTGAGTTTTGGTGCATTTTATATATACATTTCAATGTGTACTTAAAGTAGTAAAGGCTTAGTATTTACAAGTACTGAATCCAGTTGTTCCTTAACACACTGCATTTTCAGTGCAAGTCGTGTTGCTTGTGCAAACTGGTCCATGGCTGACACAGCAGATACGTCCTGTAACACGGTGGATTCAGGAGTGTTTCTGATGGTTTTGATGTCTACAGAGGCTGATCTGCTCGCTGATTTTATCTTGTGCACTTCAAGCTGAGAAACTGTATGGAATAGTAAGACATATTTCAGTGAGAGTTTCTCACTTTTAACTGACTGAGTAGCAGAGTTGGCTGAAATAATAGCTGAATAATATGAGATTATTCAGTGGCTACATACAAAATTGTGTTTAGGTTTTTTGTAATTGAAGAGGACATATACCTTTGCGGTCGTACAGGTACACATTGACAGGCTGGCTCTGACCGAAGGCACAGAAAGCAACCATGTTCTCATGAGGGTGGAATGATACACCATGGAGAGCAGTGGGGTAACAAAGCTCAGAGTACACAGCAACTTGGTCACCTGGGAAGACAAGTCAGTTAGAAGTTAGAGCCACTACGCAGAGTAATATCAACACTGTTAAGAACTGACTAGCTTTCATATTAAAACAAAAACAAAACATGATCCTCACCTGTGTCAGTATTCCAGACATATGCCATCCCATCCTCGCTACCAGAAAAGATGAAGTTCCCACATGGTGTGAAAGTGCTATAAAGCCTCTCTCTGTAGTTTGTGGCTCCAATGTACTTCTTCACAGCCAGACTAAAACAGAGCATTTAAAAGGTTAGGAATATAGAAATCTGTATTTTTATTTTAAGCACAGAACATATGATAACATATTATTTTATTATGTACCATTTTTAAATTGTATAAACGGAATTACATTTTGTCTCTTAATAATATTTAGTTTATGATTTCCTTTCCTAGCCATTTCTTGGCATTTCAGATGGTAGTTTTTATGTCTAATTTACATTCTTAAGTCCATCATCCTCAGGACACTGTCTTTGGCATGGATGAGCAGGCACCGCCCATTGGGATGGAGCTGCAGCCTGTTGATGGGAATACCGCTGAGATCGCTCTCATCAATTTTCTGTCAAGAGTCAACACGAGTGTTTAAAAATCACAGTATACTGTGTGATATATGCATGTACGTAGATCAGACATTACAAATGTCATCTGCTGTACCTTCTCTATACACCAGCGATGACATGGCTGGTGCCTGCTGTCATTTACTGAAGTTTTCCACACATTTATTAGGCCTGTGTTGTCCGCAGAGAACATTCTCCTTCCTAAGTGCAAAGAAAAAAAACATAAGGAGTCACAAACAAAAATGCACAAGCAGAATATTCTATTCACATTACAAAAGAAACCAAGCCATTTGAGTTTAGTACTGGGGAATCACACTGTTTACCACCCTTTGAGTTAATCTGAATATGTTAGGATATGTATGCTAATAATTTAATAATAATTATATACTTTTATTGATCCCCTTGGGGAAATTGTTGTTGGACATTTGTCAAACAGTACGTACATGTTGGCGCTACTACTGTGTCTTGTCCAAGGACATCTCAGCATGTAGCCTGGATGAACTGGGAATCGAACCACTCCTGCGGTTGTGGGTGACTGCTTTAACCACTGAGCTACTTGCCGCCCCATGTTTAATGCAGAATATGATACAGATCTTACAATTGATACACAGCATGGTGATTAATTGGTGATTGTGGTTAATTCTAATTTTAGAAAAACTGAAAACTGAAAAACAGCATAAAGAACACATCACCATATCCATACATCCTCACATCACACACAACACTGCCATCTAGCGGTGGGAGGTTTTAAACACAACACATAATAAACCACTGTCTGCCATGAATCTTTGCATGTAAATTCTGAGTTAAAAATTGTTTTTGAGAATCAATACAGTATCACACAACACAATATCAAAAATACTGACGTGCGCAAGATTGCAAATGACTGGGGGCCTAGCTGAGCCTGCACTGGGCATAAGGGCAGGTGCCACCAACATTAATGTTCAACTAGAACTTTCCTGGAGAAACTTTGAAGGTGCCTGCCACTCTGCGCCCCTGAACCTAATAAGAAAGCAGGATTTACCGAGCCGGTCGTTTTGATGTATAATATGTGTGGTAGGAATCCACAGTCTGTCCTGTGGGAATCTCGTTTGTGGTTTTTTGGCGATTTACGTTGCCATGGTAACTCAAAACGCCAATTAACCACAATAGGGGACATGTCATGATTGAGCTGGTCATTTTAATGTATAATATGTGTGGTAGGAATCCACAGTCTGTCCTGTGGGCTCATCCTGTGTGGTTTGTGTGTGGAAGAAATGCCCCTAAACCTGGGAGCCATCTTGATGAAGCATCAGCCATCGTAAGTCCTATCACTATAAAAAGCCTATGTGTGGAAAGAGGACAAGTTTTCCTCCGTTTTTATGTACAATTTGTTCATGAAAGATGAGAGTTGACTGAAGAAGAGAAGAAAACACGCAAAAAGAAGATGATAACAGCTGAGAGCAAAATCCTAGAGTGGGGATGACATCACCACTCTAGCAGCACCAACATTCCGCCCACTCAAATGAATGGTGAAATTTCAAGATTTTAAACACTCACCTAAAACTAAAACCGCTCAAATTCGAAAAGTATAAAAGATATAAGAAAGCTGTTTTACAGAGAAAAAGCTGAAACTGTCTGGACTCGTTTAAAGTTTGAATGACATTTCTACGACAAAGTATGACGATACAGGACGATGATGAATGGAGGAAAGTTGATGAAATGACTCCCCAAACTGCCGTTTTTTGACCAAAAAATTTAAAAAGTTGAATAAAATAAAAAATATTGAACTTATTGACAATAAAAGTAATAGCACACATCCCGGGACCGGGCCGGTCGATTTGATGTACAATTTGTGGACGTGCACTCTTCCCTTCGGGCCGCATTAATGTTGACAGAAGAATAAGATATAAATCTATAAATCTATAAAGAGAACAGTTTAGAGGTGGATAACAATATGTGCCTCCATTGAAAATGATCCTATTCATTTTCAGTGGCGGGCACCAATAATTTCTGGCACAACACTGTGAACATCATACCTTCAGAGTCAAAACAAACTGTGTTGATGAAACTGTTGTGACCCTCAAACTCGTGCAGCAGCTGGCCATTCACGTCATCAACATCAAGCTTCCATACTCGTACTAGAGAGTCGTAGCCCCCAGTCACCACCAGGTTCTGGGCAGTGGGGTGGTACTGAGCACAGTACACAAAGCATGGATGAGTGAGCACCTTCTGGGCCGTTCCCAGGAGCCTCTCTGCATTCCACTCTCTGAGGAAGGACAAGATGAAAAAACTTTGAAGAATGCTCACATTATTTTATACAAAAGAAAAGTGCTGTATGTATATACTGATCAGTCACCACTGGCAACAAGTACAGTTAAAATATGCTTTGTCTCTGGGATTATAAAGACATGGTGAGGCAATGACTGTAGGAGGATGACTTACTCCCCCTAGAGGTGCTACTTAAAACAGCTATTACAGCAATTCAATCACCACAACTGATGCATTCGACCCTAACACGTTGCATTTCTTGTTTTATCTGATAAACAGAAACTTACCTGACTGTTCCATCAGAGGAGGCAGACAAAAGGCTCCGGTCGTCTCTGGACCAGCAGAGATCATAAACGATTTTTAGATGACCACTGAAGGCAGCCAAAACCTTGCCAGAGGGAATCTCATATACTGAAACCAGTAAATGACAGGTCACAATTTAAATGCATTTTGATTTTTTTTTTACAGGTTTCAAGTTGGATATTAATGAGATCATCCCCGCCGCTGTTTATGAAAAATATGTGAATGCTAATTAGCTGGATATTTCTGCTCAGGAGGCAAGAGCAGCATCAGCAGGGGAAGTTTTACACAGTTGAGTGGTTGCTTACCTACAACTGGGAAAGCATCTCTGTCAGCACAAGCAGCAGCCAGCATTGTCCCAGCATGAGAGAAAAGAACTGTGAAACAGCCCATCTGACCACCACGAAATGCCAGCATGGGCTTGTTAGGAATCCGACAGACCTTACACAGAAAAACCACAGTAAGTCTCAATCAACCATCTTTAAAGATAAGTATACTTTTTTGTGTAGTCTGTAGTCAAACAATATTGACATGTCTCTATGTACTGTAAAAGTGTTACTCATTCCCACTTGTCCATACTGGCCACAAAGACATCCCTTTTACCAAAGTTCCAATGTAGTTGGCCACAAAATGCACGATACATTGTTAATACATTCTTAAATACACAGTGCGAGGATTTACAGTAGGATTTAGTCCCTTATTGTTAACATTGGAATTATATAAGGGTTTATTTCACAGCCAGTATGACCAGAGGTTTAATGTACACATGAGCATGTGAGTGTTGTTTTAAGACAAACTAGAAAAATGTGAAATTATTACATGAATCGGTCATTACAAGTCACTCTGCTTGAGTTTGGTTTTGCCAGCCTAAGTTCTGGTAAATTGAGTTTTTTTATGAGCAATATAAAAATAACATGAGATATTCACTGAGAAGTATTTGAAAATTAACTAAGTTTACTTGCCAATTTTATCTGACTCTAATCGTTCTGATAGAGTAATGTAGTTTAAACATACAGTATAGTGCAAGCAGCTTAAAACCATCTACAAGGACGACTGATCAGAGAAGTTTGTTTTACTCATATAATAAACAACTCATAACTGTGTTTACCTAAAATTGTTAAAACAATATCAAAATATAATTCATAATTCCACCAACCTGACCAGGCAGCCTGCTCCATCTCAAGAGTGGCAGCTTGTTGTCAACAGGTTGTGTCATACTTCTCTTGGTGGCCTCGTTCTGCAGGTCACTGTAGGAGGTACTGCCTCTCTCCTCCTGCAGCGCCATCATGGAGCGCATACTAGGATCCACCTACAGAATAAAAATTATCTTAGCTACAACATCCACTCATGGCTTTAGTTTCACTTTCATCACAATACCTGAAACATCATCTACCTTATATACATATCATGTTTAAATACCTGCATACTGTACAAACATGAGATACAAAATATAAACTAACTTACATGGTCTGGGAGTTTAATTCCTTTCACCGTAACATAAAGCGTGGATGCATATTTGTGTCGAGGGCGCTTCCTCCACCACTCGACCACCTCTATTGTTTTAGGTTGCCTTTTTGCCCGGGGTAGAGGGCAAAAGAGCTGAAGCCGAAGCTTACTGTCAGTGTTTAGCACACCATTTGTGCCAACAAGCTAAACAGGGGAAAACATTAGCTTGAAAATTAGAAATTAAAATAAAGACTGAATTTTTCTTAATGGCCATGCCAAATATAGTACCTTGAGGAATGCCCAAGCAATCTTTCTGAATCCTCGTTCATGCTTGTCAACTTCAACATTGGCTCTTGCTTCTTCCATGGTTATGAAGTCCAGGATCTTTATAAAACATTGAAATAAAAACATTATTGACAGCTACATTTAAACTGGACAGATATTTCTAAACGAAATGTCTCTACTTACTTCAAAGAAGAGTATGACTCTGAGGCTTTCATTATTTTGTTGAATAAAGTGACCAAAGCGTTCATTAAAGATGATCTGTTCCTCCCACTCAGGGATAACTGATTTGTTCTTCTTGAAGTCAAAAGGTTGAGTCATAATGGGGAGAATGTGGTCAACGTTTTCCTGCTCATAAAATGAGGAAACGGGTCGATGGCTATGAAAGAAAAAAAAGAAATGCATCACAAGTGAACATACCATACAACTGCAGGTGTGTTGTGTATTATATATACAGTACACAACAACAGTTTTATATAGTATATAACAGTTTTTGACACAAATGAAATGTATACAAATAGAGTCAGAGAGTTTATTCTCACCAGTCTTCTTTCTTTACATACTGCCCAGTGATTTCATCAACAACATGGATCTTCACCATTGGGTGTGAGATGAGTAGGTCCGTTTTGAGGGGATCTGTTCTATGGACATTCACTCCCAGCACAAGGCTGTCGTCAAATGTTGGTTTCTGTGATACTTCCGCCTCTCTTTCACTCTCGTCATTGACAACTGAAAAAATGGGAAAGTGAAAAACATGAAATTTATAATCATAACCTATCAGATCAACTTTTTAATGGAACTTTGTAAAAGATTTCCTGATAATTAACATTCAGTTACTATGCTTTTTCTTCTTCTTCTTCTTTCCCTTAGATTCAGTTTCATTTTCCACATCAACATCTTGGTCTGCACCCTCATCTTGATCCCTGGTGGATCAAAAAGGATTTTGTCTTACTTCAATATGCTCTTAAAAACTGTACCCTCTTGCTAATTGTAAAACAAATCTGTATTATATTGATAGGTATACAAACCCAACATCTGACTCTGTAACTACAGATTTTAACTTCTTCTTTTTCTTCTTCCCCACATCATTATTTAGTGTTACATTTTGAGAGACACTCTCTTCTTCTGTCTTGATCTTCGTTTTCTTTAAAGTCTTCTCTTCCTCCTGGGATATCTGCTGCTGGTACTCATGCAACAGCTTGTCTTCAGCGTCCTCTACGTGACTCTCTGTTTTGGTCTCTGTATCTCCTTTGCTTTTCCCCTTCTTACTTTTTCGCTTTGATCCCTTTCCACCACCAACATCACTGGGCTCTGAGGCAATCTCAGAATTGGAAGCATCCGCATCCTTCTGAATGTAACTTGTGGTGTCCTCAGGTCCAGGGAGGGAGGGAAGCTCTCTTTTATTTTTCTTCTTAGGTTTTGATGTTTGAATCTCCTCTTGGTTCCTATTGTTGTTTAGATTAACCTTTTCTGCTTCTCCTTCCTTCTCTCTCCTTTTATTCTTTGTGTAGCGAGGGCTGGCCTGTTCAGGCTGATGTGTGTTCTGAAGGATGGTCTCGTCATCTTCTGTGTCCTTTTCAAGGCTGAGATTCTGTTTTAGGTTCTGAAGCTAAAAGAAAGGAAAGAGCACTTTCTTTATGGTTCCTTTAAGAATTTCAAAGTCAAACTGGTAAATCTTGGAAATGTGATGCGATTCACATTACACCACTCCACCAAAGATAGAACTACACTTATCACATACCACAATGGTCTCCTGTGTTTCATGGCTTTTCTTCTTCAACTTCTTCTTCTCTGATTCAGTATATTTCTTGAAAACTTCATTGAATCTTTCCCGGGTCTTTGCCCGGTCTTCACTTTGACCTGTAAAAATAACTATCATTACTGGACAATGATGTGGCTATGTTAATACAAAATGATAATCAAAGCAGTGTGTGTTGCTGTGGAAAAGGGTACATTTACTCTATTTCAGTATATATTATGGTACTTGTACTTTCCATTTCACTTGACACCCAATCACATTACAAACTGACATATTATGCTTTCATATGTTCTTATGTATTATGCATCATGTTTTACAGATTTAGTATATAAATCGTATTAGATTAGATAAATTAGTAGTATATAAAATTGTCATATAGTTAATAAGGTATCCCCACTTTGAGTAAGTATAACATTGAAATGCTGATTACATTGCACTGCAGAAATAACACTAAGAAGCTATTGATATGTATGTAATAATACGAAATTCTGTTCTACCCTGCCATAACATTACTTTTACTTAGCGTTTGTTGTTGGTAATACTTATATAGTTTTACTTAGTATCTCACGTGGCATTTTACCATGTGATATGGACATTACTAGTTGTATTTGATAGTTACTTGATTGATTGATCACATTCTTGTGAGAATCTCTTCTGATATTAGTCTCTTGTACTTCGTAAGTCTTCACTAATAACTCACCTGCAGGCATCCTCAGGCGCCGTGATGTCGCTCATTCTGGTTGCAAACTGAGTAATCCAGGAAAGACAGCTTTCATTCTAAAAACACAAAGCCGGGATCACGTTATCGATGCAGAACAAAATCGCTGCTGGGTCAATCGTCGCTGTTTTGTTACACGAACAATCAGTTTAGCTAATGGCGTTAACGTTAACGCTATGGATGAATCATAATGTTTTCGATGTCATCTGCTTATCTGAGACTAAAAGAATATTATAAAAGCAACCCTTGTGAGATGCTAACAGTTAGCTAAGCGCTATGTAACGTTAGCTACTTTAGCTAGCTTGCTAACAAAGTGCTAGAGTTACCATATGCTAAGTGGCATTGTTATCTGCTACGCTTGGTAAGAAATACTTAGGAAGATTTAGGTTCAACAGACAGTCTGAGCCTTAAAACAAACCAAACGCCACAAAAAGCAGATTAGCAGTTAGCTGATGGTAAAGCGTGCACCTATCGTAAGCTGTCCTCCAACTTCAACAACAACGCTGCGACGGTTTCCAAGTCAACCAAAACGAGGCAGAGCGTGGGGGGCGGAGCGTCGCCACCACGTTCGTGACGTCACGTACAGACACGAACAACAAATTTACCAATGAAATAAAACGTACGTCATAAGCATATGCATTCGTCACATTTTTGAATTTTGTCGCTAATAAATCACTACGTTAAATAAAAATTTACTGAAGCGCTTTTGCACTTTTGTAAAGTGTCTGAATAATTTCATTTAACTACATTATAGTCACGTGACATCTCGGTGGGCGTGTCTATGTGCAGGTTATGCGTAGCAGGCAGGTGCGGTAATCTTCTATGGAAGATGCAGACATGGCTTCTGTCCTTTGTGAGAATTGCTCCCAGTTGCTCAAACAGTTTGCTGTACATTTGAGGAGAGTTTGCAGAGAGTTCATGCAAAAAGTAAGGGACGTTTTCAGAGAACTGTCCCATTGCACCTGCTTTAGGATTGCACCTGAGATTACTTACCTGAGAAGGACGACTCAAGAGTTTCCTACTTTACACCACCTGTATGGTAGGACCATTGCAGCCTTGCGTTTCCTTTGTCCTGTGGGCAGTATAGCGAGAAATTATTCTGTTCTATTCTTTCATATAAGTTGCCTGTTAAAAACATATTTGGAGTTTACACAAGTCATGTACAATATCCGTAAAAAAATGTTCAAGTTACATTTATCTGACGTTTGTGAATATCCATCATTGTTAATCTATGTGTTCTCTTAGATGATGGAGACCATCTTCTCAGTCTGAAAAGTCTACAAGCACTGAGCACACTTGCAGCCTCAGAGGACGCAGATCTACAAATGAGTGCAGCCTTGTATTATTTACATCTCAGTCACCATTGTGAGTAAAGAAAACAAACAGATTTTTATGTTCCCTCTGTCAATCTTCGTAATAGAAATGACTTGCAGATCAGTGGCGCATAAAATGAGACTATTGTTTGCACTATAAGCTCTTTAACAGTTACTGACAGTATCATGCAAATTTTCAACTGAATTTTCTCCAGAGTGGACAGATAACACCCTTGTGCAAGCTGTGTCAACACGAAGGCAAAACAAAAGGATTTCATTTTAAATCTGTATAAGTTTTAATTATTATTGTAAACTCCATGAGCTATGGTTCATATGGAGGACTATTGCTTGTAGTTGATTTTTCGTTTTATTCGTCAGATCATTGTGGTGATATGAAAAGCTCAGTGTAGGTTTTGTCCAGTAGTATGTAAATAGTTGACCACATATTTTGCTTACAGGAAGCAGTTGACAGATTCCTGTGTTTACATGATTGCGGGTTAACAGAATTAGGACAGATAGCTTTTTTCACCACTTGAATTTACAACCAAGACAAGATATATAATGTTAATTACTGACATTTGACTTTAGTTAACTGACAATTTACATTGTGTTCAGTTTGTAAATCGTTATTCTTTATTTTAAAATAACAGGCAAGAAAGTGAACTCATAATCTAAAACTTTTTTGTAATTGTGTGTTACAGTGAAATCTCCTTTACCAAATGCTTTTCTGGAGCCAATGCTGCCTTTACTTTTATCAACTGACCTTGATGTGCAAAAGACTACCTCTCTCTCTCTGGTCAATCTGTTAATAAAGAATCATGGTAAGAGATTTTTAGAGTTGGCTTAATGAGCAAAATCAGCACAATGTCACCTGGAATTTCATAATTTATTTGGATCCCATAGTTCATTACTGTGCGTGAAATATGATTTCAGTGTGCAAAGAGCTGGTGGTTGAAATGGGGATGCTGGTTCCCATTTTGGAGTTGTTCCGGTCTGGTGATGCCACTGCTCAGTGTCACTCGTGTGCCTGCGTTGCCATGTTGGCCGCTGCAGGTTTGTACGTGAAGATAACATTGTACATTAGATAATTAAATTAAGATGTATAGAAAATGAGCACTGAAGCTGATGGAAGCCACATTGGGTTTCCCAAAATGTTGTGCATGACTACAAAGAGACAGCACAATAACATAGTTTGTTTCAGTCAGTTGAGCATGTGTTTTTTCTTCCTTTCCATACAGGATCAAACAGAGAAGCTTTGCTGGTGGATGGGATCATACCACTGTTGGCTTTAGCAAAATCCTATGACCCACAGGTGCAACAGAATGCAGCCTGGGCTCTGTTGTATCTCACACAGTCAGGTGAGATGATTTTCTTTTGAATGTTACTCTTCACAAAAAAAAACCACGATCTGCTACATTCATGTTCCAGTGTTACTTTCTAAGAAATCCTGAACCTTTTTCTCCTCCTTCCAGGTTGGTCAACAGGGATCCTATGTGAAGCAGGAGCTATTCCTGTCCTGATTCTTCTGCTGCAGTCCTCAGATTCAGAGGTTCAGTTTTGCAGCTGCACTGCTCTGTGTAACATTGCTGCAATCCAGGAGCATCAGCAAAAGATGCTCAGCATTGGGAGTCATTATTTGTTAAAGTCTCTTTTGACTCTCATGTCTTCTTCTGTACAAAAGGTAACTGTGATTGTAAATGGTGATACCCTCATATTAAGGTAAATCTGCAACAGCGTTTGCTGAAAAAAGTGTATTCTGTTTATAGAATTCAGCTCAAGCATGCAGATGCCTACGTACTCTCTCAAAGAATGGTAATGATGAGTAACAAAACCTGATAGACCTATTGATATCATATAAGAGACACTGCAGATACTGTTTGTCATTTTTATGTGTAGTTCTTATCCAGGAGCAGCTGATGGAGCTTGACTGTCTGTTGCCTCTGAAGGCGCTTTTGAAAGCTTCCACTCCTGTATGGATTGAGCCAGCCATAACACTCCTGTCTGCACTGTCTGCACACCCACCAAACAATGTACGATGTCCTACAAAGCAGGATCATAAAAATTATGACTATTATGATGAATTGACCTACTACTAATTCATGTGTTGGGACATTTCTTTCTTTGATCTAGGTATTCAGTTAGGGTACACCTCTATATGTCAGTGATGATACTGTTTCCATGGTTTGATTCCAGGACATCCTTGTCAGTGAAGGGTTGTTGGATGAAATTGGTCAGCTGCTTTATCATCACATGTCCAGCTCTGTTATAATCACACACAGCTGTAAGATAATCACCAACCTGTGTGGCTCCTTCATGGGTCAGCAGGTATGCCAAGGTTACAGTGGCTGTATTAAACACATGATTTGTGTGTGCACATTGCCTGAGATTGATAGTCATGTTGAATTCCATCCTTATCTAGGCTGTAATAGAAGGTCTGTGCTTATCAGGACTTCTCTGGGCCCTTCTGTCTTCAACCCTGCTAGATGAGACCTTGCTGCATGTGACGTCATGCTTATATCACATGATGACCATGGGTGAGTCATGCGAAGCAAAGAACTAATGAACACTGACTTACATATAATGATCCCATATATCTTTTGATTTGAACTAAAAAGTAATAGTTCTCATGATATCTCACAAGTCCTCACTGTTTCAGATCCATTCAAGTCCAAGTTGTTACCAACAGTAACATCAGAACATGTTGCCAGGCTGGTGAAGCTGTCTGGACAAATGAGAAGTTCTCAGTTGTCATACAACTGTGCAGCCATCATAAGCAAATTGGAAATGAGTGGTAATGTATAACTACTCCCTGCTGACAGAAAACAATTACTTTGTTTTACATCATGCATATTAAAGATATGCTATTTTCTTTGTGTTTTCATGCTGCTGTTCGGGTAGAGGAGATGGTCCAGTTACTGAGACCTCACTACATTACCATGTCTGAGTACCTGTTGGCATTTCTCCAGAAGAAAGATGTTAAGTTCCAGCAGCTTGTCATCATTACAATATTCAACCTCAAGAAAGGTTTGTATTAGTTTTAAACAAGTGAGAGCATTACAGTCATTTTCTTTATGTGATCATAGCAGAAGTCCTCTCTAAGACGGTATAAAGTTGTCGTCCATTTTACATTTGGATTTCTCAGCCAGCTTTGTGTGCTATTTCTCTGCAGATGGAGACTTTACATCTCTGCTGGCTAACAGTGAGCTTGAGGTCGAGCTCTGGAAGGTGCACGCACAGACGGAGGAAACCAGACGGCTTCTTCAAATGATTCAGCCTCTTTCTCCATCTTCTGTTAACCCTTGAATTTCTCAGTACAAATAGTGAGAAATGTGCGAGTGATAGACTAGTGTTTATGTCCAAGCTGTGGACAGACTGAACATTTGTATTATGTTTGATGTTTTAAAGTTATTTTTTTCACTGTTTTTTTTTAAACTTAATTTTATATTAATTTCATGTTACCATATTAAGTGAATAACAAGGAAATGCTCAGCATAATATCAACTTTAATCAAATATGGCAGAATAACTTTAACAGGTTAACAAGTGACAGTTATAAGTAATCCTATTAGATACATTTGTTTTTATATGCTATAATAAACTCACTTAACTTTGTTTTGGAAAGTGATTGTGCAATATCAACCAAAGCAACTGCGTGTGCAATAAATGCTTTGTGCATTGTATTTTCTAAAACACCACTCACAAAAGTGAAGCAAAATCTTTGGAAACAAAGTTCCTTAGCAGCTTTGAATTATGTGATTGCTATACGTCACAAAATCAAAGGGTAAAGATAGGAATATATTTATATGAAGTGACTTTTCACTAATACCCTAAACTCTTAGCGCAAACAGCAACTTGAGCTATTGGAATTCAACAGTGACAAAACTGAGGAAGGAAAGTGCGTAAATAGCAAGAAATATTAGAAATATTCAAAAAGCATATGGCTAACATATGTTGTGATAGTTAGAAAGGCTATTCCTAGTATTTCACAGAGGCAACACTCTTTATAACTGTTAAATGGCATTTTCCAGCAAACTATCATTACCACTGCTGTTTTTGGATACTCATTAGTTCAGAAAACTGAAGAAATTAATATGTAACTTTCCC
This sequence comes from Sandelia bainsii, assembly GCA_032362345.1. Taxonomy (NCBI): domain Eukaryota; kingdom Metazoa; phylum Chordata; class Actinopteri; order Anabantiformes; family Anabantidae; genus Sandelia; species Sandelia bainsii. Next base: position 5,923,551 of record JAUMHL010000015.1, read on the forward strand.
AATATTTGTACCACTGCTTACACACAGAAAAGTGACCAAATACTGACGTCCTCAGGTGAGTCAGGGCTGCAATTTTACATGCTCTTTTGCAATGGCGAAGGGCAGCAAAATGGCTGTACTGCAGTAATTCCTGTGTTTTACAGAGACATTTTCTGGCCACTTTGCAGGTGCTCAGATGACCTCTAAAGAATGCACAACAGGGAGACAAAAAAAGAAATAAAGAAATGTATCACAGCAGCGTACATTTGCAATGCCTTGTTAATTCGATTCTTCTGTAATCACCAGGGCAGGAAATATTTTTTTATCCACCAACCTAAATACTGTATTTCAAAATTTCCTGATTGTGTGTTCTCTAGACACTACAATGACTTTACAGCTAATTAGGAACAAACATGATTGATGATGGTGCATGTCAGTAAGCCAAACACCATCAGAACCTGTCTGGTTGTTGGTGTTTATTTCCCACCCTGAGGACAAGCGATCTGCTGGTTTATGTCTCACCTGCTCGTTGATGGGTCTGGATTTCCTCCAAGCCAGTGAGTGTTCTGAGAGACCTGCGTTCTTTGAAGGCCACAATAGGTACCATGTCCTCCTCATTGTTCAGCCTCAGCTGTGAGGACTTTGTCCCCACTGGCACCTTGATGTCATGTTCTATGCTGCCATTGTGCACAGGCTCTGTGTTTTCCTTTGGTTGGGCTTCATTGGGCAAGATCTTCACTGGTACTGATTTCTGTGATAAAACCACTTCAGTCAAGGACAGGCTGTGTGGCTGAGCTGAGTTATTGGATGATGCTGGCTGTGCGTCATAAGAGCCCTGTGGCAATGTACTTTTTATATACTGAACAGTAAATCTCACCGTATCTGGAGAATCTGTCCTTCTGGTTCTTCGCATGATCTCCTCAAGTCGCTGGAAAAGAAAACGGCTTTCATTAAAACATTCATAAGTAAACAATATAATAGGACAAAAATAAGTCCTAAATAAGACAAAATGTTTGGTATCTGTTCATTTAATGAATGCAGCCGATACCGATATAGTAATCTAACTTTTCTTAACCACTTGTCACCTTTTTTCTTGCTTGGCGTTCTGCTTCCTCTTTCTGTGCAAGTATTTCTCGTTCTTGTTTCATCTGCTCTGCTTTTGCCCTCTCTCTGGCTTGTTCATCCTCTCTCTGTATATGACAAAAACAAGAAAAACTGTATTTGTCTATCAAATATAAATGACAATTAAAAACTAAAAGATCTCATGAGGACACCTATGAGAGCAGATAAGGAAGTTCGCTCCTGGACTGAGGAATGTTTCTGTTTCCCACCTGTTTCTGCAGAAGGGCAGCTTCCCGCCTGGCCTGAGCTCTCTCTTCCTCAGCTTGTCTCTGCTCCTCTTCCTCCCTTCTTGTCTTCTCCTCTATTAGACGTTGAGCCTCTGCTTGCTGTCGTGCTCGCTCCTCTGCCCTCCTGCGCTCCAGTTCTTCACGACTTCGCCTGAACATTTCATGAATTTCAGAAGTATGTTGTGACATTGTTATTGGCCTGCTACTGCAATATTTTTTCTGTCCAAGAGGTGGACATGCTCTGACATATACCTCTCTGCCTCTTCTCTCTGCAGGCGCTCCTGCTCCTCTCTCTCCCGTTGTAGTCGCGCCTCTCTCCTCTTTTCAGCCAGGAGACGAGAGGCCTCCTCTGGATCTGTAGTCCCAGCTGAAGGCTTGCATGCGACTTCAGGAGGATGTAGGGCTGGATGGTGAGACATCTGGGAAGGACCTGCATATGGATAAAATAGAAATAAATATATTGTATATCCACAAAACAAATAAATAAGAATGCAAATTCTCCACTTTTTGTTTCAAGCATTTCTCTAACTTACTTCCATCTCCTGCTGTTCTAGTTATGACCTCTGTGTCTGTGTCGGGCAGGTTCAAGCAGGGAGTCTCTGGTGGATTTTCATTGCTCATTTTATTTTGCTGTCCTTCAGCTGATGTCCTGACAGGTCTTGAGTTACCAGGAACAAGGGCAGAACTACAAACAGAAACATCTTCCTCGGGGACTGATGGGAGCTCAAGCTGCAGCGGGGTTGAATGCCTGCTGATTGATTTTCGGGGGGTCCTTTAGGATGGAGCAGAAGAGTACAGATGTTTCACTTTGTGTACATTGTGCACAAGTTTTGGGTCTTATCAGGGCTCTTAGTTTGTAGTAACTCATAATTTACAGAACCCAAATGGTAATTGCGTGTGTCTTCCCCTTGTAAGTCGCTTTGGATAAAAGCGTCTGCCAAGTAAAAAGTAAAGTAAAGTAAAGTAAAGCACATTACTGTTACTGCGTCGTGGAGTTAGTGGTCACACAACAACCTACCGTTCTGGTGAGGGGGAGGCTGTTCTGCTTCTTGTGGCTGTGGCTGGTTTCAAATTGGTGTTGACAGCAGTTGAACCACAGTTTGAGTTCTTCTTGTTAACAGCTTTGATCTAAACCAAAAAGAAAAACAGACGTATCACTTTAGTCAGTCTCAAAATCTGGAAAGACTGCACAAAGAGACAGTTGATTGATCCCAAAAATGATAATAATTGATATAAACACTATTTAGCAGCTCAGAATATGTGTTAAATCAAAGGAACAGCTACATTTACCTGTGTCAGATTGATGCTTCTGTTGTTGGGACTGGGAGAGGCAGATGGCCTGTGGGGGACCGAACCAGTGTGGTGCTGAGGTTTGTGAAGGGTAGTAGTGGTGGTGGTGGTATTCATGGAGTGGAATGAAACTGCACGGCGACAAACATGGACAACTGAGCCAGGGTTTTGTCCCGTAATTATGGGGAATTCGACAAATATGCACAAATGGTGTGAAAAGGATGAAATGAAAAGCAATGTGTCAACATAGAGGAAAATGAGCAGCGTTAGTAACCAAAGGGCCTGGAAAAGTTAGTTTTTGTAGCAATGTAGTCGTGGTAGTGTCTTATTAATGTGCTATAAACTATTAGAATTTAATTGTAATAATATTAAAGCAAATGAGTACATTCTGTTATCATGGGGAAGTGTACCTTCTTCTCCTGACTGACAACCAGCACTCTTGCTTCTGGCCAGATAGGAGCATGTGGGGGTAAGCAGGCGACTGATCAAGTTCTTCTCCCATGTTGTCAGTGGTAAGCGACGTGGAACTAGCATATTGATTAGCATAAAGTTTTAAGTGCAGCATAACAAAAGATAAGGAAAGGCAAGATTTTTGTGTTAGGATATGTAACACAGAGAACAGATATTGTAAGTATGGTGTTGTGGGGTCAGAAAGATTGTGTTACAAGACAGGGGAAAAGAAAGCCTAATCATCTCGACTTACTGTTCTTGGTGAGCTTCCTTCCTCTTGAGTTTTGACTGAGGTTCTGTTGGGCCTTTTGGCTCTTCTCCAGTGTCCTGCGCACTGCTGATTCATATCGCTCCTAATTCAGAAAAACGGGCTTCAGTGTTGATGTTATTCAATCCAGAGCTGTGAAATCATCAGTCTCACTAAAAAATTTAAGTTTTGATTTCCACCATCAAAACTCACTCTCTCCTCCTTCAGCCTCTGCTTGCGCTTCTTTTCCACAGCGGCACGCCTTCTCTCCTCTTTGAGCCTTTGCTCCAGGAGTTTCTTTTTGCGCTCCTGCAGTTGTTGTTCATAGTAACGCCTGGCCCGCTGCTCCCGCTCCAACCTGGTTGATTCCCGAGACGCTATGATAAAAAGTGAACCAGTATAAATAGGTTTACGAGTTATCCATAGTAATCTCTTTTTTAAATTGAGGACAGCGCTATCCTCAACCACAGGAGCTGACATACCTAGTAACTTCTGGTGTTGTTCTCTTCTTTCTCGTGCTGCTTTCAGCCTCTCATCAACATTTAGTCCATTAGCCACTAGAATAACAAAGTAATACTATGTCGTCATTAGTTTGATACCATATTTTATATAGAGTAATACTATTAGTTATATGAAACATTAAAACCCAAATCAACAATGTCTACAAAAAGTAGCCAGAAGTCATATTATTAAGGTATCAGAAATTACCTGGTATCCTAATAATATGACATCTGCCTTATAAATAGGTGAATGTGACCACAGGTAAACAGAGAGCTGTATTAAACCTGCAGCGGCCCGCAGAGTGGCTGCGTTGCAGATTTGGGCAGACTTGTTTAGAGTCCAGGCTGCTTTCTTTGCCTGTGAATTTGATTTGCTATAACAGCCATTCTCTGCAAGGGAGAAAATAATCTACATGTTACTCATTAAAAAATAACAATACCTCTGATTTCTTCAGGGTTAAGTGTTTCACAATTTCACTCTCAATATTTCATTGTAGTTTGATTTCTACTGTCTGTATACATGCACAAGATTCTATCCCTAAATGCGTGTTTTAGAAAGTGGTTACATATAAGTAAAAACCCAACAGCTTGGAAAATGTGTCCCACATAGTTGCTATTATGGGATGGCCTTAGGGTCTGCTGTCAATGAAAGAGCCATTATTAACTGCCTGCGTGTAAAAGGCAAAGAGAGCATGCTAGCACCTGACCAGTCCTTTGGAAGATGACTGAAACAAGCAATAAAAAAAGGCAAGACATAGAGACAAAACACAAGACTGATGCGTAACTAGTATAAATGCACAAAATCACATTTATGTACTTTAGGGTTGAATGATAAGGGCATGTTTATTATTATATGTATATTATACAATGAGTATTCACAGATCTCATCTGGTTTCTTATTGTTTATGGTGCTCAATAGCAAAATGATTTCTCAGAGAGAACGTATAATCTATGCAGTCTGTTCATGCGTCATCAATATGATCAGATGATTTCACATTTGTAATCTACAGTCACTCTGGCTTTGCCATAAGGAAAGCCTTGTTTTAAGCTGATTCTATACAAATCCTTCTTATACAAAAGCACTGATAAAAGCTACCCACCTCCTGTCCTTTCAAATCCATTCCCCTTTCTTTGGCTGTCAATGGTACGTGTAGAAAGTGGTCCCTGAGATGGTGGGATGACACTCTGTTTCTTCTGCACAGCCATGCTAGGTATTGAGCCTGGCATACCACTGCTCTCACTCAAAAGACCCCTCCTTTCCCTCCTCCTCCTCCCTTTTCTCTTTTGAATTTCTATTTCAAGATGCCTTCAGGTCCTCGCGTTCAGAGTGCGCTGTACAGGGAGCTGCCTCCTGTATCAGCTGCTTGTCCATCTGTGCCTCACACACCAACAGAGAGAAAAGCAAGAGCACAAAGCATCCAGTTATACCCCTGGCCAATGGGCTGGAGATACAAGACAAGGTTATCCACAAAGGAAATCTACTCGTCTCATTTAAGGTTATGGAGGTCTGGAGAGGAACTCAAGACTGAGTCTTGACTATAAAAAGGATACTCCCCCTTTAAAGATCTCACCCTTGTGAGCTGCTCTGCTTTACTTTCACACAATATAGCTGTGTCACTTTAAGTCCCCCACCACACTGCCTGATTTCTAGAGGGAAGCAGCCAAAGGATGCATCATTTCCTGGAGACAGAACAAGATGTGGAGGCAAAGCCGAGAGCCTGTCCTCATCAATAATTACCATGACAACTGTGGCGTAATATTCAGTGATATAAATTGCTTGGACACTCTGATGCAGTCAGTACCCTCAATAGATGTGGTAAACATGGAAATAATTTTTTTCCCACAATTCCTTCTTGGATGAATGAAAAGGTCTGACCACTAGAGGGAGGTCTTTCTAGAGAAGTCAGCCTGCACAGGATTAGGATTGCTGCTTGAAAAGGAGGTGCTCTGGATATCCTCCACCTGTTCATCCCACAAAATGAATAGAATAGAATAGAATAGAATAGAATGTCTTTATTGTCATTGCTATACATGTATTATGCTGTGAAACAAAATTTGGTTTGCAGCTCTACAAATGTTAGAATAACTTGAGGTATATAAATGAGTCGATGTATATATAAAATAATACTAATACTACTACTAATAATAATAATAATGTGTACAACAATATTGTGCAATAGTTCATTAGTGGCACGTCCAACGGCAGCTGTTTGTGACTAAATGTATCATAATCTATTATCTTTTGTGTGTTTTGGCCTGATCCAGGGGGACCACAGCTATGTGGAAAAAGCTATGGTTCAGTCTGGTTGTGTGTGTGTGAATTGTTCTGTAACGTCTGCCTGATGGCAGTAGTTGAAAGAGCTGGTGACATGGGTGTGCGGGGTCCTCACAGATGCTGGCGGCTTTCCTGAGGCACCGGATGTTATAGATTAACTCCAGCGACGGGAGCTGAGTCCCAGTGGTCTTCTGAGCACTGGAGACTACAGGCTGAAGAGTCTTCTGTTCAGCTACAGAGCAGCTGAGGTACTAAGATGAGATACAGTATGTTAAGATGCTTTCTATGGAGCAACGGTGACCAGCATCTCTCTTTGAAGGCCAGCCTTTTTCAGAATCCTCAGAAAAAACTGATGCTGCTGTGCCATCTTTACCTGTGCAGTGGTGCTTTTGGTCCATGTGAGGTCCTCACCTTTGATGAGGACTGGAGTGTGTTCTCTGACTTCTGACCTCCTGAAGTCGATGAGCTCTTTGGTCTTTGCCGTTTTCACTCTGTAGGCCAGTTCATCGTTGTCAGTGCCCTATCACAGTTGTGTTGTCTGAGAACTTCCCTACAGCATTTGTGTTGTATGTGGGCACACAGTCATGACTAAAGAGTGAGTAAAGAATGAGACTAAGCACAAAACCGAGTGATAATCGAGGACGTGTGGGTGCCCAGTCTCACCACCTGAGGTCACTTATACAGAAACTCCTAAATCTAGCTGCAGAGCAATGGGCTCAGGCCAAAATGGTGAAGTTTGAATGACAATTTTCTAGGAATGACAGTGTTGAAAGTAGAGGTAAAATCCACAAACAGCATCTTCACAAATGTGCTCTGTCCCTCCAGGTGAGTCAGAGCAGTATAAGGAGCTGTCAAGATGGCATTGTGCGGGGATCTGACAAAGGGATGCAGCACCCGTTGGTCGGGCCCTGTGGCGTAGTAGGTAGGGCACTCTGCAGTCTTCAATTGTTTATGAACCCCAAGGTTAGTGGTTCACTTCCTAGTCCCTCCCCGATTCCTGGCCACATGCCAAAGTGTTGCTGGACAAGACACTGAACCCTTAGCAGAAATACAAAGTATTTCCCCCAAAAGGATCATAAAAGTATCAGCATTACATTTTTTTCTTTTTATATTGACCTTCAAAAGTCAGTGTGATGCATAAGGATAGAACCAACAAAGACTAGATGGCTCCGATGTTCTCCAAACACTGCGTGATTCTTCCTTAGAGCATTTCACTGTTTCCTTAACACACTGATGTTTAAAATACACTCACCCATTATAATGTTCAAATCCACATGCTCAAGGCTTGTAACCTGTTCTATAACCCCCTAAGTTATTTGCCCAAGCAGCTGCAAGCTCTTTTCTGGAGCATTCCAGTCTTCGCTTTAGACACTGAACTTCAAAAATCCCATTAATAGTAAACACAGAGCCACCAGACTTCTAACTAACCATAACTATCTGGTTAGTTAGATAAGCACCACTTAATTAACAATTAGACGCTCAACACTGTGTCAGCAAAGGGATGCAGCACAGCACACTGTGGTATCCAGATCTCATAATACATCTAATATGTGCATATAAAACCATAAAATAAATAAAGCACATTAATTACTTTTATATTGAGAAAAACTGTTGCATGTGCACATATGTATAGATACATTTTTCATACGCTGCTTGACCACAAGCTATGAATACAGAAAGGAGCGGAAAAGTGTCTCTGATGTCATGGCATATATCACCTTCACACATCACACAGATGTGTAATTTATGTACTCCGCACTTATTGATATGCTATCGTTGAAAGTTAATGTTAATTGTTGATGCTGAATCATGCAGTAAGACCATGCAGCCAAATGAGACACAGCTTGTGTCGAGTGTTTGGTGCTCTAAATACTCGGGCCCTGAAGTGCTGTGGGACACAGCAGTCCCAGGCCTGCCAGCAAAGGGATGCAGGGCCTGTTGGTCCCCCAGAGAAGACCCACAGGCATCTTGAGAGTTTAGGTCCACAAGAGGACCCAAAGAGAGTCAAAGTTAGAGGAGGGAGTAGAGGTAAAGAAGAAGAGAGAAGAGTATGTCATTGTACTTACATGAATTTCAGATTAATTAGCAATTGGTTAGAAAATGACAGTGACTCAGTGGAATTAATGATCAGCACTAACTGATCACTTTCACTCAGCTGGGACGGTGGTGCAGTAAGAAGGGCAGGTGGCAATTGTCAAGTCTCGCGTCCTGCTCCTGGCTTAGTGCTGGTTCGAAGCCCAGTGAACAGGGTTGCGTCAGGAAGGGCATCCAGTGTAAAATCAATATGCAAAGTGATCCGCTGTGGTGATGCTGAAAGGATTTATTTTACTAACTGATCATTTTCACTGACAGAAGGTGCAGTTTTGTTTTCCCACCACTGGATGGCGTCCAGTGACCATTCATGTCCTTTTACTGTGGGGTCGTCCAGGTTGTCTCTGCCTGCTTCTGATGACAAAACAACAACAAAAAGCACACTGAACACATTATTTATGAAAATAAGTATGAATAAAGTTTAATTTGTCTCAGTTAATCAGTAATTTAGGTACAAAGTTGTTAAGAAAGCTTGCAGTTCTTTGTGTGGCTCAGCTTTGCAGATGCTCTGGACTGGTGCTGCAGAGTGGATATATTTTCTAATGATATTCAGTTTCTGTTCATTTAAAAGGCAAATTCTCTGCTGTAATCAAATACACACAAAAATCTTGTGTGTGCTTTGCTTTTACAGTCTACTGTTATATCTGGTTATAAGACCTTGGGGATTTGATAACTTCACCTTTGCCCAAAGACCAAAAGCATTATTAAAGCACGTGAAGAGAAAATCAAAGCATCTGTGTAGAATACAAGAAAGAAAGAAATACATCAAAAATGCCCCTAAAAAAAAATCAGTTTTTTGAACAGTTTTAGAAGCAATTATCATCTAAACAGAAAGAAAATTAAAAACATTTTAAGCAACAGGCCCTGTCTCGCAGTTATCAGAGTTTTCAGCATATCCTTAAAGGTCAGGAGATTTTATTTACGGTTTAAAATCCAAACAAAACATAGTATAAAACAGCATAAAAACATCAAATTTTGCTTCTATTGGAGGTCATGTGCTGGATTACTTCTTGCCACTGTTGCCAAACAGTTGGCGGCCACTGTAAGCTGTGAGATTTGGGCTTTAGAAACGCTTGGAGACAGATTTAGTTTCTTTTAGACAGAGCCAGGTTAGATGTTACCCGTTGTTTCCAGTCTTTACAATACGCTAACAAGCTGGTGCCTCCAGCTACAGTACAGAGTTTGCATACAGACATGAGAGTGGTACCGAGTTTCTCAACTCCAGTACCTCACGTGTAACAGCATCAGAGATCAAATCAAAAATATCTTTTCTCTCAGTTATTTCATGTGGAATAATGAAGCCTGTGCTGGCCTGTCATCCATGACATATTAACATCTATCAGACATCACCAATAAATGAATTAATAAATCAGTTAAATTTTCACCAGTCTACATCTGTGCTTATGTGACTAAACTATTTGTATATCTACATAACAAATAATATTTTTTATTTTCTTCCTTCCTCTGAATGATATCATGCAGCGTGTGACGTGACCTTCTTATTATTCATGAGGCCCAAGTGCTACGGTTAAACACAAAAATGATCAATACTGTGATAAAACACTTACTCTCCTCTCCCTCCTGGAATGTTTCCATGGTAACAGACCATAATGTGTGTTAACACTGGGACAGGGCAGAACATTTAATTACAGCCCTACATTATTATTAAATAATATCAGAGTAGAATTGACTCTTGGCCCATCGGAGGGCACTCAGTCAGAAACACCACGGCTTCATAATGATGAAATAAGAGACTATTTCCTCCACTGTGGTCGTCTCAGAGGAGGCTTTCAGTCTCACTGCATTCTCTGGAATACAAAAACCTTAAAGCAGTCTTTCACCACTCTCTCCTCCTCATCAACATCATCATCTCCCCATCTTTATGATATCACCTCACTCTCCTATTCCAGGTTAACTCAGTTATACAGAATAATCTGCTCCTTCCTGCCTACTCACATGTGAGCTGTCTAGGCCATTTCTGTATCACTTCCCCGTTACAAAGTGTTATCACCAACTCTGTGCAGCTATCAGGAGCCTTTGAGTCTCTTTTAACTTCCACATACTGTAGACACCTCAGAACTCAACTACAAGTCCGAATGTGCAAAACAAATATCTGAATACAATAAATTAACATCTCTAGACTTTCAGAAAGAGGTGCAACCTTGTTTAGCATGTTGTCTCCATCCTCCCCTTGTCCCCGCATCTCTTTCTGTCCAAACCAACACTCACAGCATACTTTCGCACATCTCCCTTCCTGTATGAGAAGTCTGTTGTGCCTCCATCCTCGCCTTCGTGTCCAGCAGCACAGGTACAAACTCGCCTCCCTGTGGTGTAAATGTGTTTTGAGAAAAGATAGCGTCGCACCGCAAGACCTGCATCAGAGAGAAAGAAAGTGTAAGTGGCTGCAGTTAAGGCTTCACTGCAGCGTCACCACGATATTTGTTAGATTTTATGTGTATATATATCCCATTACATTTGAACCCCAATCTTTGGGTACTGTTTGTTAAAGGAGTTACATCTCCCACACAGTTCTTTCTATATTGCCATCAACCTACTCAAATTAAAGCTGACATTTGACAAGTAGTATCTATTATTTAGTTTCAAATTAAGAACAAAAGAATGTGTAGCTGTCCAAATACTTACATTCTTGACCAGGCAAAACCTTCATAGAGCATGTACTTTCTGAAATCACCTGGAGCATAATGAGAGAATAGAATGTACATTCTTATGTTGGTAGCATGATAAAACACGTGACTTATGACAGCGGCTGCACATGACACAACATGACCAACAAGGTACCTCCACTTTCTCCTCTTCCCCAAAGCTGCCAGAGAACACTGTGAAGTGGCAGATGAAAAATTAATCTTCCTGAATTTATGAAGGAGGACAGTGGGTCATGGGGAAAGCGAGGAAGAGGAAGAAAAAGAGGAGAGAAGGTTGGTTGGTGAACAGGGAGTTATTAAACCAGGACGTAATGAGAGAGTTGACCAACCGTTCACTGCCAAACATCTTACACACACTTAAATCCTGGACTCTGAAGAAAATATTTGTTATTGAAATCATCCAAAACTGCCCCCAAATCTGAAAGTGAACTATTTCAACTACTAAATATTTTTTCTAGAATAAGTAGTCTTTTAAGATTTAAGATTAGGGATGTTTCTTCCCAAAACACCCACTGATAGTCGTACATAATGTCCCCTTTCTTACCTTTTCTGTGAGGTTTCCAGTCTCAGTCAGTAAACTCTCTCCAGAAACAGCTCTTGTTTCAACTTGATAAAAGCCACCTGTTCATGTTTACGCTAATGATCCAATCAAGACTGGATCATTAAATAGTCAATGGCACCCAATTTGCAAAATGAGACTCAAACATGTAGCAAATTTCATTCAAAAAATGTTTGAAGAGTTAAAAAAGGGATCTCTGAAGTCTTGTCCAGCAGATAATAACAGAGAAGTAGTGATTTCAGGGCAATCCCTGCAAAATAAGAGATTATTGTATTGCTGTAACTGTCAACACCATGTCTGCGTAGAACCACGGAGTGACAGATATAAAAACCCCACTTGTGAATTATATTTGTACCTGAGAAATTTCCGTTCAAAAACTTATGGATTTCTAAAAGTTCAATAACAGTTTATACAAAGACAATAGTTCTTCAGCGGCGTTCACAAGTGGTTTAAATGCAAAATACATACTCACAGAAAATGACCTTTTCTTTGTCACAGAAACACTCAATCAAATATTCAGTTTTTCCAGCAAGAAATATTTAGAGTCAAACTGACCTTGAAACTTAAAGCGATTCTGATAAAGCAGCTTGTGTCCATATTGTACCCTTGTGGTAACAGGCAGGGCGGAGTTCTGGTCATGAGGCAAAGGGGAGACAAAGAGAGCCAGAGAACAGCACCTGAACACCATTAATCATCTCCCACAGCGTAGATTTCTCTTCGTTGGTGTCAGCAGGAGCAGCAGAGTGGAAAGAGAGGACACAGTGAATCCACGTCTTGACAGGACAGGGAGAATATGACAGTGACCAGGGCCAACAACGGAACACAGAAGGGGCTCTTTATGTCAGCTGGAATTTCTAAAAATAGGCCGCAATGTGAAGACATTGTCAAATTTCACGAGTGACTGTCTCAGTTTAACAATTTAGCACAAAAGAAAATTGGATGAATATGCATTGTTCATGAACTGTGTGGTAACTTTACAAAATCAAAGTCATCTCGTTAAAGTATTAGCAGAAGAAACATCCAGCATGTCTTGGCAGAATAACCACATCTTACTCTGTCACCATGTGACCAGAGTTTATAATGGCACCGTAAACCTCTGGCAGCACACTTTTCAACATAATATTAATTAATTATTAAAATGAATGCAGTGGAAAATTATATTCTATTAAATTTAAATCTACAGTATATTAAAGATTACTTAAAACTGGATTGGTTAGCATTTTATTTTAACAAATGGTCAAGTAACTAAAATATGTGTAATGTGTCACTATTGTTGACAAACCCACAGAGAATGATCACCAACTGTGAATTCTTCTCGTCTCTGTGTACTCATTATACTATAATTGTTTCAGTTCATAAATTGCATTTCTATTTTGGGTCAATCTTACTCTTCTTTAGCAAACAGGCTGACAAACTGATCATCTAGCTCACAAACTATCTGGCTCCTCAGCTTAGCTTAAGAAAATGTTACTTATAAACAAACATATTAGTAAGTTCCCATGAGTCAAGCAGAGAGTAAAATGGCTGAAAGCATTTTTTAACAGCATGTACAGTTTGTGAGCCTGTAGCCACAAGTGATTTCTGTGATGTTGCTCTCATTAGAGTCATTCATACACCTACACCTGGGATCTACCCAGTAGAGCCAAAGCCATGTACTGCTGACCACGAAGCAGATGCACTGCAGCAGTGGGGGGTTAAGCACCTTGTTCAAGGGCACCTTGATGGTATTTAGTGAAGTAGGAAAGAGGTTTCCCCCACCTGGACTGGTAGAGTCAGTCGACAGCAACAAACAACAGAAAACACAGCATCGCTGTGATAGACCTTGTATGCGGTGCAGTAAGGATGCAGAGACAGAGGGATCAGATGCTCAAGGTTTTCAAGCACAAAAAAAATCCTCTGTGCTCAACGTTTACAACAGCACAGTGCATTCTGACAGTACACAGCTTTGGTCCGTCAAGTACTGTATATGCAAGAAAGAAGTCCAGTTGCCATGACACAACTTCACCTGGATGACTGAGAATCGTCACAGACACCCTATAAGCAAGCACAAATACCCTGTAGCATGTGGCTTGCACCATTGCCATGCCGGTTTTAATGTTTGCGTTGCAAGTACAGAGACAAGAGTATTATTTCTGACATGACTCTAATCTTTGCATCTCTGAGTATTGATAGTCTGCAAACTGAAAATCTCATATTTTCACCTCTGCTTATTCTGAAAAAGTGTTCCGACTTCAAACGTTACGGGACTTTCTCAGTCAAAATAAAACTGAAAATTCTCCTAAATACGACCTACAGCATGAGATTCTGTTTCGAAAACACATGACTTACAGTAACTTCTCATCCACCACCCCAGAGGTTTAGCTTGAATTCTTTGAGGTTAAATAAGGATTGCCTTCAAACCAGAAGTGACAGAGGATGGAGAGGAACAACCTTATCTGTAAGACAGTGAAAACAGCATCATGCTGCATCAGCCTTTGCTACATGGAGAGGGCAGTAAAACATTACATTAACATTAAGTACTTTTTTTTCTGAAAACCCCCCCCCAAAAAACACCATGCATACAAACTGGTTTAGGTGCCCTGATCTGAAGAGTGTGTGGGAGGGAGAAAATGAAAAAGCTTTACAATATGGTCCATTCTGTATGAAGAAAAATGTTTTTCTGACTAAAACGGAACCTGACACTGCCCCTGCCCCTGTTCAATCAATAACAACAATTGTCAATCACACTACATGCAGGTGCTGCTCCCCATGCCCCCCCCATCTCACTGCCCTAACATGGACTCCCATGCGCCTTGCCTCCTCGGTCAATGCTACAAGGCAGGTCACCAGAAATTGATTTGCTCTGCATCCTTGCCACATAAATCACCTATTCATCATGTGACACGGTGATGGCTTACGTCTGGCAAATATCATTTCATGAAAAAAACAAAACAATTGCAATGATACACACGTCTCTTAGTCTGCAATTGTCTGGCTGCATGTGTGGCTGTTTCGAAACTATTGTTGAGCAATGAGCTCGCTTACACGGCAACCATCAGCCTGTCAGAGCCCATCATGACAGACGGAAGTGGATGAAGCCTGGCGTGGTTGTGTGGCTGGAACGAGGCTGATGTTTTGACAAATATATCAAGTGCTGATGTTCTGAAAATGACAGTGCTCATCTAAACACTAAACACAGTGACGCTGCACTGCCAGGGATTTTTATGTAACGATTAAGTGATGAAAATGTCAGACTTGCTCTGTAATTGGGATTAAGATTACATTACATTACACCTGTTTAGCTCCTTTTAAAAGCATTGTTACAGCTCTTAGTGTAATAAATTCATAATGATATAATGAACCATGAAGGTAATGTCTGGCATCCTATACTGCCTTAATTAGGTTAATGCAAATAATTAAGGTAAGTCATTTCAAAAATAATTGTTTTAAATCCCCATTGTAGGAATTTTATCTATAAACATCCAGAACATACAAAAGCGTATGTGTTAGTGTCACGTGGCATTAGAAGAGCTTATTTTAACTTCAATTAATGTGATTCTGGAAAAATCTTACTGTGAAAGTTAAATAATTAGAAGAAACATAGTAGAGAGATTATTTGTATGTTCTTAGCAGTGTTGTGGAGTAACTAGTTGCATGCAATAAGTTATAAAATAAACGTAATTGTAATCAGTTACAGATACTCATAAAAATATGTAATTAAGTTCCAGTTACTAATCAAAATGTTGATGATTACAAAGAGGTTACATCTGAATGTATTATTTTTGGTAAAAGCCTAAATGTAAAATAACAATGATTCTGTTGCTCTGTGTCTTTTCACCGTGCAGCAATGGCTTCTGGGATTTGTTTTTGGTTGTTGGGCTTTAAGATCCAACCTTTTTCATTTTAATTTTAATTTCCAGTTATGTTTAACCAGACATTGCCTGGTTTAAATTACTTTTTGGAAAAGTAATCAAATGAAACCTGAGTTACATTACTTTGATGAAAGAATAATAAATTCTCATTCCCACAGAGTGTTATCACCCCATCAGCTGTCCACTCAGATTTGAGACAAACAAAGCAATTCTTGCAAGAGTGCATGTTTTTCTGTGCTGAGCTGATTAAATTAGTGGGGTGGATGGGTGAAGCTGATGGCTGCTAGCAAGGGGGAGGCTAAACAGGGCGAGCACAAAAGAATTCCTGGTGCCATTCCTCTGATGCCGATGTGGTCATTCCAATGAACTGGAGGGGGAGAACGGAGGCATCTGGGCTCTGGGAGAAGATAAAAGAGCAGACGATTGACCCACTGGGGGCTCATCTGAACCCCCGACACGCTTGTTACCCCCTAAAGCTCTTTAAAAAGACGATGGAGGAAGGGACAAAGAAAAGGAGAGCTGGGATACAGTAGACAGAAGAAGCAATATTGAGGTTTTGGGGGGACAGATTGGGCAAAGTCAATAAATATTTCACTTTCACTAATCAATATTTTTACATATTTTACAACAGTTATTAAAATAACTATGTGTAAGGTGAAAGTTAGAATGATCTCTATCTCTGCTATCTACAAAGCTTGTTTTGTTCTGCATGTCTCTACCTCAGCACTGTCATTAACCCTGTTTCCAGCAACAGCACGTAAATGCTAATAATCTCAGACAAAGACAAAGTTAACTACTAGCTGGTGATTAAAATGGAATATGAAGTAGCTGGCGGAGACCAAACCAGAGCTAAAAGGGTTTATGTTGGATAAACTACGGTTCAGTTTACAGCATGAGGATCAGGCTTCATAAAACTGGGGTTTAACTCATGCATTACGATTACTTCTGTCTTGTAAACAACCCTGTCTCTTATTTAAACTGATGTATAGTTGTGGGAAGAAAAAACTAAAGTAAAAACAAAGATATGAAACGAGAAGACTAAGTAAGACAGAAGGAGATGTGAGGAGAGAGAAAATGTGCGGAGCTATCGACTGCTCCGGATGAGAGAGCCAGAACAGCAGCAAACAGCTGAGGTCAAAATCAACAGCACCTCAGTTCTGTAGCAGCCTAGTGAAAGCTTGACAGGCAACGCTGGAGGAGGTGCGAGACACAACAGCTGTCCTTTTTAAGAGGAACCACAAAGGAGAAGCTCTACGGGGGTGATCAGCACCTGCCTCTGCTCCCTCCCTCTCCCTCTCCATCCTCACCCACAGGATGATGACTATAAATGATGAAGACAAGAGGCGAGGAGGGTGAAGGCGTTCACGCTTCCAGTCGGGAGTCGCCTATTCAGCCCATTCAGCTGCCTCATCTGCAAACTGTTTGACTTGCTTCTTCTAATTTGGGCCCTTTCTCCTTTGAAGGCAGATCTATGTAAACAGCGTCTCTTTTCATCTCAATGAGGATTAGAAGATGACGGATTCTGGGTCATTAACCCAACAGAGGACTGATGGCTAACAAAGGCAAACCTGCTGCGGGTTTGAGACAGGGTTGAAAAATCACCCACAGCAGTTGAGGCAGGTAGAAAAACAGGCAGCATGCAGCTTCAGGAGGCTGAACCCAGGTTTTCAGGTTGTGATATTTCCCATCCCTCTTCAGAAGTACAAGAGGAGCTCAGTTGTACACAGGGAGGAGATGGTATTTTACATCTATGCATCATGTGATTAGAATCCTTGAAGGTTGTAGATGAAACCTGATATCAGAATATAGAACCTGGAATTGAGATCCAGATATTCTCATCAAAATGTATTTCCACTCCTCAGGAAAGTCTGTAGAAAACTCTCCCAGAACCACACATTTGTTATCTAAATGTAAAAGTTAAGTCTTTATTTTTTTGGGACAATGTCTGAACACAATTTGAAACTTAGACCTGAACCAAATATTCGGACTCAGCCAAAATGTGATGTTCGGCCTAGTCAAGAAGACCAGATAGTTCATAGCAGTTTTTGCAGAGAGGCTGACTCAGGTTTGTGCCTATCACACAGTATCATGCTCTTATCACAATCATTACAATACTGTAATTCTACTGTACGTCTCACCACCACTAAGCCTCTAACTTGTAATTTGATTTAGTGGGATTACCTCTTCTATAAAAGCCTTTCTTCTTACAGTGGCCTGATCAAGCTAATGATTATTATTTGAATCAACAGTAGAGTGGGGACGAACAATCTATCTACTGTTGTTCAGTTTGGCTGATCTGTTGGGAAAACGAGATTTTACGAGAAGAAATCATTTCTTTTCTCTCAGTAAGTTTAAAATTGGACATCGTGCACACTAGAGTGATCAGCAAGACAATCTGTGTTGCAAGATGAATTTGATTCTTTATCAATTGAAAATATTATTAGGAGCCAAAAATATACATATTTGTATTTTATCTGTGATTCAGTACATTCATCTTTTAAAATTTATTTTGTAATTCTAATTCACTGTTCACCTTGCAGATCATACACTGATCTACGTACATGGGGAAAAGACTTCTCAAGAGAAGAAAACGTATGCATTATTTATTCTGCACCACAGTTGTGTTTGGATAACGTGAGGTGGTTTTCTTTTGGCCGTCCCACAAGCTGAGAGTTTATAGTTCACCAGCGAGTTCATGACCACACATACACACACTCACTAATATTGTTCTCACACCATCACTCCATACTCCGGGGCAGTGATGCTTTGCATTTTTATAGGCAACACATGCATGTGGTTATTTCTGATGTAGTATTTATGAGTACTTTTCTGTGTGACTTACTACTGCACCTGCTTCTTGCAGCATAATGTTAGTGAAATAACTCCCCTGCTCCCATCCAGTCCGTCTAAACTTAACTCATTTATATTTCTTAACTTTCCTTTAGTAGCTTACTTACAGGCTATTTCTGGCTTTGTGCCTGTTATCAGTCCTCGGCCAGTGGGTTCGTTTCAGTCTCAATCAGTTTATCAAACCCCGTATGTGCAGTCTAGTCCGTGAAGATTACTGTAATTTTCTGAAAATCACTGCAGCTCTCTACACCGCTGTTTTTCTCTCAAGCACGTGAGCATCCAGGCTGTGGTGTTGCATAGTTGTAGCAGGTCTTCATAGGCTTCCATCAAACTCACAATCCTTTTTCAGTAGCTCACTGCAGGTCAGAACTATCATACCCAAGATTTAAATCCAGTGCTTTTACTCCCTGACATATTTGAAAAGAGACATTTGAACTGTATTTGTGAGGGAATTTCCACTTGTTCCACTTGACTACAAAGTTCACCGCACCTCGCAGAACCATCTTGTTGGTAGGTGGAAGCTATCATGAGACACACACATACACGAACAGCGGTATCCCAGATCCACCCATCATGTTTAAATATGATGCTTCCACTGAGCTCATGATGACAGGTCAGGCCCGGGACTGAGCCTGAGGGGAATGCCCCTCACTTTTAAGAATAAATCAAACTTTTGAAGTTTATTACAAAGGGGCTGAGGTCTGCTTTGCAATACACCCACACACAGAGAAACATTAAGCTATTAAATGGTCCTGTATGATCAGGCGTTAAAGCTGCAAAGCAGATGAAAGACAGCTTTAAATATAAAGAACAGAAAACAGAGAGAACACCTGATCCTCTCATGAAGCACATTGACCAGGGGAATCCCATCGAAGGCTGTGATCCGTAATTGATTTCAGAGGTTAAATCCAAAAGAAAAGAAAAGAAGAAGAGAGGTTAAAGGAGGTTGGATTACAGAGGTTACCAACAGCTTCACAACAGAACTCAAAGCAGTAGAGAAAAGAAAACAAGAGAAGCTAACTAAAGCTGTACAGGTTTCAAAATTTTTGACATGATTTATATTTTACATTTGCTCCTGATTAGACATTGTCTGTCCACATATCAGACTACACTGCATTTATCTCTTTCCAGATGGTAACTGAGTCGGCTCAGGTAGTCACAGTCCTGCAGACACTTGGCCCAGAGACATGTGGGACTACATGATGAACCCCAACCACTGTCTCCATCCACCCCAACCACCTCCTTGCAAGCTACAAGGAGGTGGTTGGGGTGGATGGAGAATGTATAATTTGCAGGACTGGCAAACTGTAAAACAATTTTTGAGTTCAGATTCCCATATTCTCATTGCATGCCCCACGGAAACGTTTGTTTTGTTGTTATTTGCAGTTTAGCTGTATCCAAACATAATTTTTTATTAACACAGCATTCTTCTTATTCTGCAAAATCCGAGACTGTGTTCAATATCCAGTGCCAGTATGTTCCTACACATGGGATCAAATAACAAATTGTTATATGCATTGTTTATTTTTGTTCCTGATGCCCTGTAGGATCAGGAATTTGGAGACGAATATCTTCTGAGACTGAAAAAGAGCATCGTGATAGCTCAGAAGATTTTTCTCAGATAATTCTGTTCACATCACAGTGACAACATTTTCAGCAGCAAGGTCGCATATAGTTCAGATAGATTCAGAAGAAAGTGTATGACCTGTGACTTACAGTAAACTGAACCTTAAACATGTCTTTTTCAGCTTCACTTTGAAAATAAGCTGGTTTGCATCCAGCAATAGATTTGGTTGAGCCAAAGTATCGCCATAAACAATAACCAAAAGATTCCAATTAGTCAAAAGTTAGAAACAAATATCCTAAGGCAATATTTTGAAGGAAGTAGGATCAAAAATGAAATTCATATTTTTCAGATCTGCTCATTTGTTTTCTTGTAGTTAGAGGATCATCCAGAGATTTTCATTACTGTGACCAGTAACTTTGTCATGAACTGTGGGTAATATCTAGGAATTGATTGCTGTGATTGTCTGTCTGGAGTTTTTTTTTTTTGGGTTCACTACACACAACCGGGGGATTAAGAAGTGCCTAAGAAGCCGGATTAATAGGATTGAAGCTGAGGACTAATTTTGTTTTCCTGAGCTCTAACTTTATTTGCAAGTGTTGTTTTAGTTTGACCTTTATTGTGTGTGTTGCAGTGTTTCAGAAACTGTTCAAACTGCATGGTCCTGCCAGTAATCCAGGGATTTATTGAATTTTGTGCAAATTCTAATAATAATAAGATGGGAAAATTCTGGAGGGAAGAACATGGTGCTGTCTTTTCACCAGGCAGTGGGGAGTTTTACCAGCTGGTTGTATAACACTGACAACATAACTCCATTTTTATCCCTGCTGAGTCCTGTCAGAGTTTTTTAAACCAGGCTTCACATTATTTAAATTATATCTAATGTGTAGCTGTGTGGGTAGTCAGCACGACTCCTACATTACTAAATAAATATTGCACAATATGTTGCTGAGCAAATCCCCTGAAGGCCTCGATAATAAGCACATTTCTTGTTCCCAAAGGCTCCAAAATTATGAGGTACTTGGACTATTCCACTGAGGTGTCCCACCGACCTGATAAATAGAAAAATACACTGTACAGCCACGTTTACATTTTAAAGCATTTGGCTGATGCTGGTAACCAGTGAGTGGTAAGGGGGTTCAGATTGTTGCTTTATGAACAGTATGACAGTTGCTGATTAACACAAATGAGCTGTTTGCTTGGGTCCAAGTTACTTTTTAAATAACACGTCTTTTTTTATCATCACAAACCCACCTCTGGTTGATTACAGTTATCTGAACACAGCTACTGATTGAAAATTATAAGCACACTCATGAAATAGGCATAGAATAAAACATACCTACATGGCAGACTAAAGATCTTAACTAGAAACTGGAGTAAGGCTTGGACCATACTTTAATATGTGCATCACGCGTGGTAGTATGCAATATGTACAGACTGTTGAAGAAACTTCCTTTTTTGACTGTCTTTGAAGATGCACTTTCGACCCTGTAGATTGACCTAGTTTCTCATGAACATGCTGGTGGCAACAAGATAATAATACTGATTTTGACAGTTTTTTTGACAGTTTATTTCACTTAAACCACCAAACTTAACTTTTGTGGTGCAACTTTTTTACATTACCACAGCTGGCACCAAACTTCTTGTGGTAAGAAACCAACTCTCCATGTAACCAGTGGTGGAATGTAACAAAGTACATTTACTCAAGTACAGTACTTGAGGTATTTATATCTTTATGCGTTTTTACTTTTGAAGCACCTTTACACATCTACTCTATTGAGTGGGAAATATTGTACTTTTTACCCTCTCAATCCTGGACAATCCCTCCCACCCACTTCACAGTGTCCTGGCTGGACAGAGGAGCACGTTCAGCCAGAGAC
>JAUMHL010000015.1:5945198-6058614 GCA_032362345.1 Sandelia bainsii
TCTGGAATGGAGGGTGAAACGTAGTCAAGGAACTAAAACAAGTCCAGTTGCCATTGAAAACCGTTTTTTGAGATTAAGACAAGATGCAAAGAATACATATAAAACAACAGATGATTCTACATGTCCTATGATTAATACATATTTGTTATCAAAACTTAATCACTGAACATGAAGATTATTAGTTTGAGCAGTCACAGACGTACCTCAGAAGGTTTCTGCCCAGTCCCCCTCCTGTGCTGTGATGAATGCTGGGACCAGCAGGTAGAATTACCTGAAGGAGAAACACGACAGAGTGTTAAAAGTTTTAGCATTTTCTTCTTTGTCAGTTTCTGCTGCTGCTCTAACGAACAATCTCGCATCCTCTAAAGACATATGGATTTTCCCCCTGCGATCACAGGGGAAACTTAAAATATGTGTGTCTCACTTTGATAGTCAAAATAGTGCAACTGGCATTTTCTGTTTTCAAATTCATTCCACTGCTAGTTACTAATTTGACTTTGGGCTTACTATAAATTAGTGACAACATGCTGCAGCAGTGAACTGCTACATGCACCTGGTATAAAACCAAACCAAGCCTTGATTTGCATGTGGGACCTCAAAATTCAGAAAAACTGATGTTATTTTAGACCACAAGGCACATCAGATAGATGGAATCCAAAATCAAAACAATCAATCATAGGGAAACATCTACACATTCATCTGGGTTTCTGTAATTAACTACTTACCCCCAGCATTTAGTATAACATGGTAAAACCACACCCACCAGGAAATTTATGAAGGATGACACAAACGCCACAAATTGTTCATTGAGGGAAGCCTGTCTGCCTGACCTGCCAGCATGTCTTTAAAGGTCCAAATGTCCCTCTTGTCCCTACTCTGTCTTCTGTTTCTCAGACAGTAGACCTGTCCTTTCTTTTCCTCAACCTTTTTCCATTTGCTGCCCTTCTTTCTTTTTGTTTCTCTTTGTCCTGAACACGAAGTACAGATTTATTGACATAGCAAGACAAGAGAAAACCAAACTTTCAGTTTAGGCTATTTAGTAATGGCACCTAGTACTGCGCTGGCAGAAAAATGTTGTTTTTATACACGAGGACAACTAAAAATCAAAGATACTGAATTGTTATCTTTATGTAATAATTTACTTTTAGCCTAAATTCAATTTTGTGTATGTAAGGATAAGTTAGCATTTCTTCTGGTCTTCTGACCTTACATTACTTCTTTCACTTGTGAAATTGTGGATGGTGGAAGAGTTGTGCTGACCTCATTCGGGGATCTATTGGGGCCTTGTATGAATGAGTCAGCAAAGACAATATTTTGCTTACTTCCATTGTCGGAGTCATCGCTGCTGCTGGGGTACCTGCTTCTTTTCATCGCCATCTGTTCACAGAGCTCTGGCCTAGGAACACTTCACAAACAAGAAAGGAAGTTAAGTTAGAAGGAAGGAAATAATGAGAAAATGCATGTGTGATAAAGAAAAACTTTAACATTGTGGAATAAAAGTCTTATGATGTAACCAGAGGTCTCATAACACTGTGACAGACATGTTCACTGTTTTCTGATGTTTCATAAACATAATAAAATAACGGAAGCGGATTCACGAGCAAGCAGCAACACTACCAGCTTCAGGTAAAATGGCCATTAGTATAATGGTCTCCAGATCATCCTAATAATCATAATTAAAATATGTGTTTCATTATCGAAGCAAACAATCAAGATAATTTAAAATATGGTCCTTAATAGGAAGGCCAGTGTGTCTCATTCAGTAGCTGGATTAACTCCACATGTGTATTACTAAAAGTACAGTTAATAAAGTAGTGGATAGCAAAGCAGTGAAATAGTCACTATTTCCACCTGTTTCCTTGCTGATCTGACAGCACACCAACCCTGCAGCTGCAGGGATGTCTACACATCACTATTACTGTTCCAGCGATGAAAACAAGAAGTTACCACATGCAACACAGACAGGAAACAACGCCTTACAGAGCAATGACCTCAACTCGCAGCGTGCAAAAACATCACGGATTCTCAGCTCCCGACAGGTGGAAATACCTCTGGGTCTGCTGCTGCTGCCAGCGTACACAGGGAGAAATGTGCTAACTCTTACCTAGCTGGCTAGGCTAACAGCAGGCTTGCCACGGTTCGTGTGACGCCCCTTCTTCCAGCAAAGAGGCAGTAGAAATTGTCAGCTAACTGCTAACTAAGTAGCGGCTAACTTTAGCTAACAGAAGACTAAAACAACTGACCTTTGTTTAACGTTACTCCGGTAACACACTCAAAACAAATTATTTTTCTACGAAACGATCATAATTTGCTTCAAAACAGACCACACAGCGCTGCGTTTTATTCAGACTGCTGATTGTAGCTGGCTAACATTAGCCAGATTGCTAATCTGCACCACCGTTATGCAACACGCAGGCCCACCCACACCCGGCGACTCAAGTGCAAGCGTTCTTATATCACATTTATTTTTCAAAACTGCTCCACTATGTCAGTTATCTTCAAATACGCTCGTTTGCACAACAACTTCATAACAATTAATGGTTTTCGCTAGATATGTATATCTTCCTACAGGCCGGGTAACAGCCTGAACGTTACATTTAGCTGTTAGCTGGAGACTAAGCTACACGTAGATTAGCGTTGTTGTGTTTAGCATTAGCCATGTTGCTAACATAACATTGGCTTCTACGGTGCCCCTCATTAAATCTAACAGTCACAGACAGTTATCTGTCAAAGGTTAAGGGTCAATTACTGATTCAAACAAACTACCTGAAATCAACGTGAACACACGAATTAACAGTGTTACTAAATACGAGACTGTTGTTTGCTATCTGTGCTGCTAGCCAACAGGGAGCAGAGAGTGGCAGGTTTACCAGCGATCCACTGGCTGAGGTTAATCTTTGGCGCCATTTTAAATGACGATGTCGCGTTTTCCTAGCGGACCTGCTACGGCGACCATGCAAAAAACACAAACTCGCCCACACATCCCGTTACGAGCACCCAGGCAGATATGCACATTAATTAAAACCGTGTAGAGCTGAAAATAAACTGGAGCGTACATACAGAGCGCGTCAGGCCGATGCAAGCCGGTGTTTTGAGTTTGATGCGAAGCGCAGCTTTTTTTTTGCCGTGAGTTCCGCTTGACCCGCATTCCACATACACAAATACACGCAAACACACACAGAGCGGCAGCAGCGGCGGCGGCCGGGGAGGAGGTTACACAGCCCGGACTGCAGCTTCGCATGCAGGTCGCTAGAGGGCAGCAGAAACTTCAGCACCAGAAATCCAACAGATCCAAAGATTAACGCAGGAATTAATATATAATCATTATGTTTCCAGCGCTGTGATGGAAACCCACGTCGCCCAGGTGCCAGTTTAAGAGCCAATAAGCAATTAATATTAATAATGCATAATTTTTTTCTTAATGACGCAGTGGTCCCGTTGACTAACAGCCACTCCTTAGTAAACACAGGTTTACCTATTAAAGGGACAGACCACCAATCATACTGAGAATCTGTGCTACAAGGTCAAAGCCCTTTTTACTAAATTAATCTAAGGTGCCTCTCTCAACATTAACTCATAATCTGGGGTTGATGCCTCAAGTTTAAAAACATTCAACTTTTTTTTGAAGTATTTCCAATTTATATTACTGTTATTTCACTGTAATTTAAAGGGAAATGTCTTTTGTATGTATTTTGAATGTATTTTTTATTCAGCTATATTATATTTATTCAACTAACTATTCTTAATACAAAATATATTCAACTAATGATTATGGGTATTGACTTTATTTCTGCCACCTCTAATTGTAAGGTATCACCTTTTGAATATGTATTTTTTTCTGTGCTAATGTCACATTATAAATAATATGATGCATAGGATCAAGAATCAAAAGCAAAAGTGAAACTGAATGTGGATATAAATACTTTTTATTGTTAGCATTAAACATACGTACTCAGGCTAAGTTTAGAGTTATATGAAGAAGGTAATGATTGTATTTTTTTTAAATACTTTTAGATGAAATGAGGAAAACATTGCAAAAAAGATTTCATATTAAAGAGCAGGAGGAGTGCAGAAAATATCAAAAATACATCACCTGTGCAACAACAAAAGACTGCTGCACGGACAAAACCCGCCACACAGAGCATGTTTACACATGCATAGCTTTTAATAGGAACAAAATGTTAAAGATGAACCAGTCACACACAACAAACAACATGTGTCTTTGTGGTTTAATCTGAAGGATGCATGCTGCCGACACGTTCAGTGGAGTGATCGGGAGACGGACAGTGACCTTATGATACCATAAGGGTGTGTTTATACAGAAAGGACAATTTTCATATGTTTCTATTGCACAGCTTGATATGTTGCATTCACACCTCATCAATAACACACATGCAGATCACAAATTAAATAAAAAAGTAAAGATCAATTGTCAATATTCCATTAACACTCTTAGACGTAGTATATAATTGATATGGGAACACTTCAGCAGCTATTTGATGCAGAGATGATGTAAACAGTTTCTCAAAACAATCGGTAAAAAAATAAATCAATACCGGCTTCCTTCAGCAGAATCCAAACTGAGGACATGTTATGAAATAATCATCTTTACATTGCTCTTTTACTGATGTTCTCCTGATGATTTTAAGTGGAAAACAGTCAAGTCCATCTTTATGTGATGCTGGTCCATTATTTTGTCCCGAATCTGTGAATAACTGATTTATAAGTTTTGGAATTCACCTCCATGATACTCCAGAAATATTAGAAACATAATTTCATACAAAAAGGACAGTGCAGTAATTGATTCAGGCATGCAGGTACTTTGACATCATTTTGACCAGCTATACAACTGCAAATACTGAGCAAATGTTGGTATTTTTGTGTCCCTTTTCTAAGAGCCTGTCACTTTAAAACTGTCTAAACACAAACAGTGTAAAACTACACCTTTTGCTTATAATCAAGTGTTAAAAAAACATTAGACCATTAGAGCAGTCCCTGTATCTACACCATGAATCTTCAACAAAATCAGTGTCAGCTGCACAAAAACATATCAGTACATTTATAAAACATCAAATAACTGAACATAGTATATTGTATATTGGCTCTCTCTTTAGAATACCCTTCTAAGACTAGTTTAACATTTTGGGAAACAGAGAATACATGTATTTCCTCAACAGTTTCTTAAATATTGTGATATTGAATGAATCTAAAGTCGAACTTTGATATGTTTCTTTAGAAACAGACGCATGAATTTGTTCACAGTGTTACTAACATAGGCAAGTGTTGTTTGATATGAAAAATTATCCAACAGCAACCTGAGATCCAGAGAAAGTTTGTATTAGTATGATCTTTGAAAATAAGTTAACTGAAAACACAATATGTGGAAATGTCACAGGGGGTTGACCACAACATCAAATGTAGATCCATGTGCACTGACACTGAACAACAGCTTTTTTCTTTAGCCTAAAGTTTTGTGCAAACCTCTTTTCAAGGCCTTGACATGTTCAAGTTCAACTCTCTTCACTTTGCCAGACCTCTGAGGAATACCTCCCTCAGACTGACACCGTCCCTGTGTCAATCTGAGCTCATTTGATGGCCAGGATGGCGTCGTACGATTTGCCGGTCCTGCAGACCTGAACGTTCCGAAAAGCGGACTTGTTGAGCATGTGCGTGTACTCGGATGGCGGGCGCTCCCGGCCATCCGCCTGCACCAGCATGTTTAGGGAGAAGATCTGAGCCATGACGGGGCCTCGCCTGTTCTCAAAGAGCATGGCTTCCACAAGCAGGATGCCACCGCCTGTGAGGAGGACAAACTGAGACAGTGAACTGAGCCGCGAATGTGTGAGCATAAACAAAAAAGATTTTCTCAGTTATTTCATGTCCAGAGGGTGGTAAACAACCACAATGCTCCAAAAGTGCCAGAACACTGTGATGTGACAAGTAAAAATCAGAAAAGTAGAAATGTGGCTGCAGGTTATACCAATACATGCAAATGTACGCATGCACATCCTCCTGAACCTACCTGGTTTGCAGGTGTCATAGAGCTTCTTCAACAGTGTCAGGCACTTCTTTTCAGGCCAGTCATGAATGATTCTGGCCAGAACGTAAAGGTCTGCATCAGGGATTTCGCCACTGAAGAAATCACCTGAATACAGGTTAACAAAAAAGTATGTGACTAGTCGCGGCAAAGTCTTTTAAATACACACTCAGTTCTGGTTTATTAGATACATGTAGCTAAAAATAATGCAACAATAATCCTGCAATTAAGTTCAAGCAATTAATTGTTATTCATGCAGGTGATAATGAGTTGTTGTTGAATCTGTTTAAGAGAGGTGCTCTAAAAGTCACAAAGTTAAATCAACATCACTCAACACTGAGGTCATCTGAAGATGGGGTTTATGAAGATGGACTAAAAGTCTCAGAAAGTGCTCAGAAAAAACTGGAATGAGAACTTCCAAAAGAAGTAGGAAATAAAAAAAATTAAAAAAAGTATTTTCTGAAGAGATGTAAACTACAGTGTTGCAAAATATCTATTAATATTAGGTCTTTGTGTATTTGTATCTCATGATCTTATAATGTAAATACTACTTGATGTTCAAAAATTACCACACAAATCTAACAAAGTGCATAAACAATAAGATAGTCAATGTATTTTATTTGGCTTTATTCTGTTGGATTTTCTCTCAAACATAACATTGTTCTTGATCAAACGTGTGTTATTTTCAACAATTGATTTCCCACCAAAATATAATTTTAAATGTTTTGCAGTGAACACACAATGATGCTGACAGCCGCTCACCAGTTTGGAACACAAAGGCATCGCTCTCCTGAGAGAAGTGTTTCCGAGCTGTTTCTACAACCTGTGGGAGGTCAAACACTGTGACAGAGGAGGATGGATACGCCTTCGCCATCTCACGGGCAAGAGCACCAGTGCAACCTGGGAGATATTCAGACAGAGCATGTACTGTATGTATTTACTTACTTTTTTGGCAAAGTCTGAGGATCAACAGAGTCAAAAGAGTTAAAATAAGTCATCAGCGCTACTGACAGGTTTTAAATTTCAGATCATCTAATAATAATAATAATTGATACTTTATTAATCTCCTTGAGGAAATTCTTGTGCAGCTGCATTTAAGGCAGTAGGAACACCAATCCTGCAGTTCATGGACCACTGCAATGCCAACTGATTCGCAGCCACCATTTTTACCATAAATCATTTCTCTAACAACTTGACTGCCTGAGTGCACATTACATACTGTACAGATGAAATGTGAGCTCAGTAAAATGCAGCCCTGAGTCCACTGAGCGTCACTGTCAGCGACTTTACGGCCTCTTACCTCCGAGATCCACTATCGTCTGGAAGCTGGAGAGGTTGAATGCCGTCACGATGTCGTGCCCGTCGAGCACCCACGAGGAGTTCATCAGACCCATAAATTTCAGCATCTCCTCCTCTGATCTGGGTGGTGCAGCATTGTAAAAGTCAATAAAAACAGAGTTTTTAATTCTGCAGATTGATAAAATTGCACAAATCTAAGCACCTGAAGCAACGAAATCACCACTAACCTGTAAATAACTTGGAAAATGTCCTCGGATGGCAGGCCAAAGGTCTTTTCATTTTGATTCTTTCCTTCCCTGTATAGCAGAAAATTATTGTTTGAGCTTGTGAAAATTATGTTAATTAAAATGCTTTGTTTGTTCTTTGCTTCTGTGGAGTTTGTTTTAGTTCTGTACACATATTGGCTTCTGTTCAACCTAAACCATTTGCATGTTCAGACTGCATTTTCCACCTTTTTCACAGCTTCCGGCTAATAATGAATTAAAAACCTTAATTCATCTGCTGTTTAACAAACCCTTGTTCAATGCAAAATGTCTCCACTTTATTTATTTCAATGATGTGACCTTTTCTGTTTGAACCCACTGACCTGATGGCGTCCACCATGTTGTTCCACAGTGGGTAGATGGTTTGGGATTGGTAAATTATCATTTCGTGAAGAGACTTGGCGCTGCCTTTGGCCAGGTAAAGGTTTGCCACATCAGTGCTGCTGTACAAAGCTGTTTAATCAAAATAAATTCAAATTAAATTACCTTCAATTAAATTTAAAGCACCACAATGTCAAACATGTGTCAAACATGCAAAACCACCAGAGAACTATCAATGGTATATATATGAAGCATAAAGTGATATTTAGGCAGTAGCATGATTAAATTTGTGACCTCAAGCTCAAGCTGTAATTGGTGGTTATGCAGCAGGAAAATGAACCGAAACACACCAGCAAGTCCACCTCTGAATGGCTCAACAAAACAAAATGAAAGTTTTGGAGTCTCCTAGTCAAAGTCTGGACTTAAATCCAATTGAGATGCTGTGGTATGACCTTAAACAGGCCGTTCATGCTCAAAAACCCTCCAAAGTGTCTGAAAACACTTCTGCATAGAAGAGTGAGTCAAAATTCCTCCACAGCGACGTAAAAGACTAATTTCTAGTTATCTCAAATGCTTGATTGCAGTTGTTGCTGCCAAGGATGGTACAACTAGTTATTAGATCAAGGGGGCAATTACTTTTTCACATAGGGGCAGGCAGGTTTTGGACAGCTTTTTTCCCTTGATAAATGAAATCATTTAAAAACTGCATTTTGTTTTTACTCAGATTATCTTTGTATAATATTATAATCTGTTTGATAATCTGAATCTAGTAAAAAAAAATCAGAAAGAGGGCAAATACTTGTTCACAGCTCTGTATGTGGTGCAGACTGATAAACTGATACAGAGCTAATACAGTAGCTCATTCAGCAGGACCACTTCCTCCTCCTCACCTTTTCCATCTCTGGTCTCCACCTCCAAGATCTCGATGCCTACCAGGGCATCCAGCAGCCTCTCCATCCCGTCCACGCTTGTGTTCAGCTCCTGGGCCACATGCTGGGCACTCAGGGGCTCCTGGGACTTCAGCAGGAGGTCAAACACTCCCAGCTCACAAGCTGAAAATATCACCTGGAGGGACGGACATACGGTTCAGTCATATCTGCACATCAGGTCTGGGAGACTGATGTTTTAGATATGCTAACTCAACAGGTATTTTAGAGATTGCCATTAAAGTTTATGCAGACATTCATGGTCCCCAGATTACATAGCTGATTGACTTTGGTTAGGTTGGTATTTGTAGTTTTGAACCTCAACAACCGTTTAAGGAATTGCCATTAAATTTACACCAGATATTCAAGGTCCCCTATAATATGGGTATAATATATTAATATAAATAACTTTATTTACAGAGCTGATTCCTAAATAAAGTCTACAAAGTGCTTTACACAGACTAAAATAGACAACAAAACACTGATAAAACACAACATAAGAAAATGACTAAATGAACAAAATTTTACAAAAATCACAAATTTAGTACAACATGGTCAAACATCTCTGGAAGGACAGTCTGGAAAAATGTGTTCGAATGAGAGTTTTATTGAAGCTCCATATTAATTATATAGTATTTATATACAATGTCGTATTTTTTATAAATAAAATACATAAAGAATTAAAAAAAGTTGTTCCCATCTACAAAAACGTGATTGGTGAATTATGAAGCATTAATAAATCAACGAATTAGCTGCAGCTTATAAAGCCTTTATATGTGGTGCCTTATCAGAATCATGGTGCAGACAGACGATTGTGAAATTATAAATTCTTAAATGTTACCTTTGAGACCCTGAAGCCGTTGAAATACTCTAGAAGTTTGAATGGGTAATCCAGCTCACTCTGGGACATATGCTCAGCCATTGCTGCGCCCATGATGAGGACACAAATAACAACAGAGTCGCTATAATTGGAGGTATCCGTGCAACTTTGTTGTGTTTTGTTGTGAATGTGCACAAACCTCTTTTGCATCATCACTCACCCGATAATGTCGCCTGAAATGCAGCCAAGAGGATCCGATCCGGGGTGAAGACGGATGGTATTTTTGGGTGCAAAATTCAGGGGAGTTTTGTTTTCAGCCAAAAAAGCAAAGATGTCGGTTTAGCCCCTGAAGTGGTCGGTGGATCATCAGTGGATGAGAAACATCCCGAATCCGGGTCTTAAAGTGGTCTTTGGAAGCTGCATCTGGCTTTAACACAGCGGTGATGGTCGATAATTTCTCATCTCAACACACACAGGGATCCTTCAGTGTGTCTGTGCAGTTCCAGGATCAACCGGAGCAGCAACCGTGGCGCTGTCGAGCTGTGGTTGGTGGCAGGTTTATTTTTAGTCTTTGGTGACGGTGACGCTCAAATTCTACACATGGATGAACATACAGTGGTGTGAAAAAGTGTTCGCCCCCTTCGTGATTTCTTATTTTTTGTATGTTTGTTACACGTAAATGTTTCAGATCATCAAACAAATTTAAATATTAGACAAAGATAACACAAGTAAACACAAAATGCAGTTTTTAAATGAAGGGTGTTTATTATTAAGTGGGAAAAAAATCCAAACCTACATGGCCCTGTGTGAAAAAGTGATTGCCCCCCCTGTTAAAACATAAATTCTTTGGAAAGCTGAGTTCAATTTCTCTAGCCACACCGAGGCCTGAGTACTGCCACACCTGTTCTCAATGAAGAAATCACTTAAATAGGACCTGCCTGACACAGTGGAGTAGACCAAAAGATCCTCAAAAGTCAGACATCATGCCGCGATCCAAGGAAATTCAGGAACAAATTAGAAACAAAGTAATTGAGATCTATCAGTCTAGAAAGGGTTATAAAGCCATTTCTAAAGCTTTGGGACTCCAGCGAACCACAGTGAGAGCCACTATCCACAAATGGCGAAAACATGGAACAGTGGTGAACCTTCCGGCCTTTTTCACACCACAGTAAATGCAACTCTGTGATGTCTGCGACTGGTTCAGTGGTTAATAAAAACTTACATGTTCCTTAAACTAACCTTACATTAACAGTAATTTGTCTTTAAACTAACACAAACTCCTTAAAAAGTCAAGGTGGGTCGTTATGTACGGTGGCCCACAGAGGACAAACTATCGCAAATTAATAATGAAAATGCACTTTTTTTTGGCACAATACACAATTACGTACCTGCTAGTACACTGTAGTACCTACGCACGTTTTTATTTCTGTAATGTTCCTCAATTAGTTCATTGTGTTCCTTATTCTGTGTTAATATATTTTCATATTTATGCATCCTAAGATACCTTAGCAAACCCTTAATAAGGAAATAAATATTTTCTATTAATTTCCAAATACTTTGTATCCTCACATATTTTCCTAATGAATACCCCTATTTTTACAAAAATATTTTTCTTACTTCTTGTTAAATCATTATTTATTTATATAATTTAATTTTTTTGTTATTAAGACATAGTACATTCAATTTTAGAATTTACTTCATTTTGTATTTTTTTTAAATATTATTTTTCCACTTCAATTCATCTTGCCTATATGATTAGGGAGTTATCCTTTAAGACACAGACATGTGCACATTTCAGACCACCCAAAATCGATGGATAACATCACAATTAGTTAATTGGATATATACTTTTTGAACATTTGTTATAAACCACTGTAAACATGCTGACAATTACTGACATTTTCTATTAGAGTGAATCCAGTAAGGCACTAATTTGACATTAAATTTGACAACTGATAAGTAGAAGACCTCCTGATACGGAGGCTCTGTGTCGGGACATCTTCTAGTTATCAGTTTTTGCTTCAGAAGCTTTTCTGTTAGTTTTTGTGCTTCTCAGCATCTGGTGTTAATTGTGCACCCAGAAGTTTTCGGTGAAGCATTCAGCATGTTATTCTATTCTGAATAATTATTTTTACCCCAAGTTCAACAGGTTTTGTTGTTTTGTTGAAACTGCTCACCTGATTTACATCTTCACTGTTGAATCACGTCTTCCCACTACATTGATGATCTGATTTACAGAAGTCCTGAAAACACTTACTATTAAACATTGTCCTGCTAGTGCCCCAAACACAGTGTCTCTGAAAACAAATTAATTACAGACATCTTCAATTATTAACCAAATTGATTTATTATGCATGAACAAATCCCTTCCTGCTTCTGTCACACAGACGCACACACACACACCCAACATTTAAATACACAACGTGGTGGGAATTCGGCATAGCTCACTTTGTTGTTGCACATGCTTTAATAAAATGATATATTTACAGGATAAGCAACGTCTCCGAAAAATGTTTGCAAGAACAGCTCCCGGTCCCGCCCTGCAGCACTTTGCAATGCTCCTTTTTTATTTTGGGAAGTTCACCCACATTTAAAAAGAAGTTCAGAACTGAAAGAAGAAAAAAGTAGGAGAAAACACAAACCATGGGGGATTTGGCCAATACGACAATAGCATTATACATATATGGAGTTCATCAACTACATAAATATGGCAGTAACACTGAGTAAGTCATACGGTCTATTTACAAAGTGGGGAAATGTTACAGTCTGTGCATGGACGACTGACAGAACGTATGCCTTCTTTAGCGTCTGGGGAACTGAGTCTAGGAAAAACAAACACCTTCATCCCTCCACTCACCTCCTCCAACTGACACAAACAAAATAAGGCACAATTAATACTTGGACCATTTTCAGGGGAATCTACAGACTTGCAGCTGGCTTGTGAGGCATGTAAACAATTGATTCGATTGATTAGGACTGCCTTATCGCTTTCCCTTTGTTTTCCCAATCAGTGATTCAGTCCATCTGATGTGATTCAAAACAGGTTTCATACGGCAAAGACCTCTGACCCTCCCATCCCTTATCCTCCCTCCCGCCCTCAATGCTACTCAACAAATACAATCACATGGTGACAAAGAAAACTAGTAGTGCATTCACTACTAACACAACAGGAAACTGACATCCGCCAACTGCCTTTGGTTAGGCCACAGCGCTGCGCTCTCAACAAGGTGGGGGAGAAATTATTTGAACAAAAAAAACAAAACAAAAACCCAGAAATGATTGATTAGCTGTCCGAAGCTGAAGCAGTTTCAGTTGTGTTGTGAAACCAAAGATAAAAAAGAGACAGAAATCTGTTTCCCCATCCCAATCCACTGATCATCTTTGACCAGTGTGTTTCTCCGACTACCTCTGACCAACCTCCACCCAGCGCTGAGCGGCGCCCACGAAGACCACGTCCACCCCCGGGAGACATGACAAAAATATTTTCAGATTTTGGTTCAGATAATGGCACAACCCCTGCCCTCCTCCCTTCAGATGTTGTTGTTTTAGAAGCCCCTCGTCAAAGGTTTCCAATCGCTTTCTGGTGTTGCTAATCTTCACAGGATTAATAGGAAGGGAGGGAGTTCTGGGCGTTGAGACTTCAGTTCTGCCCTTACAGAACAGCCATGGCACTGGACAGCTTCAGGAGGTGAAGAGTTTGGGGAGTGGGCGCAGGAGAAGGAAGTGGAGTGGAAGAGGAGGAGGTCTGGGGGGGCTGGGGCGGTCTGTCGCAGCTATTTGGGGCTCCTGGCTTTGGTCGATGTGATGGAACCGCTTAGTCATGTTTCAGGTGGTCTTTGATGTCCTCCTCATCCGTGTACTCCGACGGCTCGTCTCCGGGCTTCAGCAACCTCCCGACATAATCGTATTTTTCTGGAAGATATTTCAATAAGCAGAGATCGAGTGGAAGTGAATTATAAAGTTTACTTAGATTCAAGCAACAGAATAACAGAAGCAGAATAGCAATGACATTACGTAGCTGTTAAGGGTGGAATGGTTCTGAAACTGCGACACACAAGAACCTTCCTCCCCACCAGACCCACAACCAGCCTGTTGGTGACATCCCGCCTCTCTTGTGCTCCCAAATATGCATTCTCTGGAGCACTAGTGTCAGCTTCGGTTTGCTGCATTCAGGGACAGTATAGAGTCAGTCATGTGGGTTGTGAGGCGTTCAGGGACAATACAGAGTGAAGGACATCTGCGTTTCGAAAGGCCTTTGAATTATCGCTACACCCCTAGCAACTATGTAAAGGGCCTTGAGATGAGCTTTGTTGTGATTTGGTGCTATATAAATAAAACTGACGTCAATATTTAAACAGCACTGACTGACTGGATACTAGATCCTGAAAACATCATTGGTCAGATATCTTAACGTCGGGAATGTGAGCAAAGAGATGTGACAGTAAGGGAAAGAAGACGTAACGAAGAGAAGAAGATCCAGCGTTTTGCAACAAGCAAAATGTGAAGGACGAGATCTTCCTTGTTGATCTTTGCCGTAGGGTTGGCTAAACGCTGATGCACTTTTTTCCTCGCTCTTCGCAATTAGTTTAAATTTCAATTGAATTACTAACTGTTCCAAGATTGTACACAATCCACTATCTGATCAGGATGTGACATTTTGTGTGTGAGCAAGTCTTCTAAAATCAACCAAGTCCTCTCTGTCCTACTGTTATTACAGACGTGTCTGAACTCTATCTGACCTCTCAGCTTGCCTCTTGTGTCGAGCAATGATATTTGGCTCGTGAATGCCTAGGGCTCATGGGAAATACTGGTCGGTAAAGGTTTAAAAATGTAAAAATTGTATAAGCAACGACATTAAATCATGTTTTAAAAAAATACTGTACTTATCTTACCACATCAACGGTATACTGTTAGACAAGACGGTGTCCCAAGGCTGAATTTGTAGTTATCAGTGATTTTAGAAAACATTTTCCCACTTGTGGAAAACAACCTGGAATTTCTGGATTCACTTCAGCTCCATTTAAGGTTGCTACTACTACTACTGTGTTAGAGCTAAAACATTTAATAATTTAGTCAAGATGTAACAAGTACTTCATTGATTACTCTGCCAACTAGTCTATGAAATATGTACTGTGAAAAATGTCCTAATTTCATAAAGGCCATGGTATTGTCTTAATTCTAAAACTCTGGATATGACAATATGACAGAAACAATTCATCGCTTATCATACTAGTTGCTTATTAATTTTCTGTTGAGTACTCAACTAATGGTTGCAGCAGAATGCAGAATGTGAAAAATACTCATCTTCATGCTCACATTTGGAGGCAGGCCTTCAACTAACAGTTATTTTCATTAAGTAAAATCATTTTCAAGCAAAAATGCCAAAAAGGTTTTTGATTTCAGCTTTTTATCATTTTAATTTTTAATCTGCTGCAATTTATAATACAAATTGCAGCAGATTAATATTCCATCAATTGACTAATCTATTAA
Organism: Sandelia bainsii; assembly: GCA_032362345.1. Taxonomy (NCBI): domain Eukaryota; kingdom Metazoa; phylum Chordata; class Actinopteri; order Anabantiformes; family Anabantidae; genus Sandelia; species Sandelia bainsii. The sequence continues at coordinate 5,960,355 of JAUMHL010000015.1, forward strand.
TCAACAAATCAGCTCTGCACCCTTTCATCACTATCTGAAATGAGTAGATTTGCCCTCAACATCAGAAAGAAACTCTCAGAGCAGGCAGTGTGGTAAACAACATGCTGTGAGTAATTTGCTGACATCGTCTTACATGACTTAATCAGTCACCATTCGGAGCCGCCAACTTCCAAAGCCGCCCGGCTTTAAATGTGTTTTGTGCATCAACTGTGCTTACTGCAAACATCCAGAGTTACTTGTCATTTAAGTAAGCAGATGCCAGACGTTACTTGAAGGATTTCAATTGAAATTTATACACCAGAGACTAAATAAAACTAAAACAGAATACTAGATTTAATGAAAAAGCGTATTTCAGAAAATGTTTAAATTTAGCACTTAAACGATATATTTACACTTTGAGTGCAGAACAACCCCTGGATTGTGACATACAGTACAATATGTGATGTGGAAAAACTAATTATAAGACTCCCTGAAGTGTGGGCTTTGGTTTCCTTCTAGTTTCATTGTTTCCTGTTTTAACTGTTTTTCAGCAGATGGGGCAGCAGGAGATATTTTTAGTTTGGGTTAAGTGCATGTCCCAGAAGCACTCCAACATTTAGGTAAACATTAGTCTTTAGAGCTGAAACAAACTTTTCATTTACTGTGTAAAATAAAAGTGACAATGATCCACTGGTTTCATGGTTTGAAATCTGAAATATTTCAGTTTTTCTCATTAAATGATAGTAAACTCATATTGTATGATTATTTTCATTGCGTTATTGTTATTATTCCAATAATCTAATAATTGTAATCCAATAATCTAATTACTGGACTGAGCTATAAAATACTGGAAAAAATTAGAATTGTCCATGGTGACAAATCCAAGGTGATATCTTTAATTACTTGTTTGCACCAATCAACATTGGAAAAAAACTGTTGATTATGTACCACATAAAGTAGAGAAAAGTACAAATTTCTCACAGTTAAGCAGCTGGAAATAAAATGGTTCAGTATTTCTGCTTAAAAAAATAGAAATTAGTAATATTAACAACGGTGATATAATTAGTATTAGGGCTGCAACTAATGATTATTTTGGTAGTTGACTAATCGTTCAATTTTTTTTTCGATTAGTCACGATTATTTCATGCCTGACTATTTTGATGCCTGCGACCTGTGGTTGCACATCCTGTTCTGATGTTCACGTGACACTAGAAGTCGCTAAATGACGTCATCATCTAATTTGAATAATTGAAAATGTGTATGTAATTGTAATGGACGCTGTAGGAGAGAGGAATAACGTCGTGGGAGAAAAAATTGTAAAAAAAAACAAAACACCCTATATATATTTAGAACTACAAATTAACTTTCTTGTCGAATCTTGTTTTTTTAAAGTCACAATTCCAACTCTCCTCCTTCATCTGGGCTTAGGACCGGCAAAAGTGACCTAAAAAAAATAAAAAATAGTTTTTTTGTATTTATTATTATTATCATTTTAGTTTACCTTTCGTCTAGTTTGGTTTTTAATCTTATGGTTCACTTAAGAGAGTGCGGCAGCTTAGCGCATGCGCGATTCATGTGCAGTCTGGAGGCGGAGTGATACCTCCTGCTCTGACAGCAGCTTTGAGGGACTGATGCGCGAGGACTGTTCGTCTGTGAGTGCTTTGAGACGGGGGAGGAGCACACGGCAGTACCCGCTGCTCGTTGACAACGGTAGAAAGCAATATGTGCTTTGATGACAAAAGTCTCCAAAAACACCAGAAAAAGTCGCCAGATTTTTGAAAAGAAGTCGCTAGAGGGGTCTGAACACTGCTCCTCAGACGTTCTTCTTCGTTAGTAGGACTGTGTGCAGTCTTGACAAACAATAACAAACGATACTGCCCCCAGACGTTCATGTAGTGCATTGCAGTTACAAAAGCCAATGTGGTTCTCTGTGACTGGAGCCTCTATTGAAGGTTCTGTTTATGACGCGTCGACAATAAAAAATCCTAAAAAATAACTGACAGATTAGTCAACTAGAAGCTATAATGTCCTGCTGCATTTGTTTTTTGCAAGAACAGACAGATTTCTTTATAAATATAAAGTAAAACTAAAGCTAATTCCTAATAACATAAATTCACAATGTAATACAACGTACAAAAATGGTGAATGCTCTTTAATTTGCAAGTTTACAAGCACAAAAAAAAAAAAGAAAACATAAGTCTTGCACTTGTGTCTTGGACTAGTCTGATCTGACTGTACACACATAGATGCAGACAGAAGGCACCATGGATGCATCTGTGAAATCTGAGTCGAATCAATACCTCTGGAGCATTTTCTCTGGTGGAAACATTTCTTTTTAGGGGCGTCAGAAAACAAGCCTACCCATGAACTGCATCTCCCACTCCCTCACGCTCTCCATCTGTACAGCGGTGAGGTCTGACAAGTCATCATACTCGTCCCTCAGGGCGTCTCTCTCCAGGCAGAAGGTGGCCAGGCCTCTCGAAGCATCCCGGCCCGCGAAAATGCCATAAGGACCATCTGGGGAAAAAGATATGAATTATTGAAGTGTTTAGTAGAGTATCATCTACTTGCACAGCTTAACAATCATTCTGACTGAGACTCTGTGCGGTTCTAAAAATTCTGTGTGAGTTTTGGGATAAACCTGTCAGAGGCCAGTCGTCACACTAGTCAGTTTCCTGTCCTGATTTGGGGGTGGCTGTTTCACGCTGTTTCACAAGAAAAAAGTGGTGAAGCAGTACAAAAACAGTTCCAGCCAAGCAACAAGTTAACCTATGGCTTTTATCTTTAATCATGCAACTGACTTCTGGCTCCAGATAAATCTGATAGGCTTTTCTTTCTATGAAAACCGATTGCAGATCTCTCCATGTTGTTGTAGGAGATGTATTAATAGAGAAGTGATAGTGTCGGACATGCATGTGATGCTGTTAAAGCCTGCATAAGAGCTAAATCAAATGACACAGCCAATATAACCCCCTTTCCACATAAAATCATAATACACTATTACCCCTCTTATCAAAGGGGTTGAGACGTCGACCACGTGCCACGTTGTATCTCTCTCTGACCCCTCACTGACTGTCGTCTCTCCGCTGTCTGTTAGTAGCAAAGGCTTAAAATGTCCCAGAAATAAGTAAAACTAAATAGATTTAAAAAAATACAAGCTTCATTTCCACTTTTCCCACATTGCTATAAAAACTAAAATCTTTGATTAGTTAAATTGCTTGAATGGTTATTTATGTGTAAAAAGTATAAAGAAAAATATTTTCAGCGTTTTCAATGAAAATCATTTTGTTTTGTAAATGTAAACAAATTTAAGTTTGATGCTGCAACACACTCAAAAAAAGGTTGGCGCGGAGACAAAATAACAGAAAATCTTGTAAATGTCACACATTAACATTTTCAGATATTTGATGAGGTCATTTTGAGTTTTAAGGTCCATGCAATATTGCCAGCCCTTGTTGTCCTGTCACGCATCTTCTACTATAACAATTAACTTGACACGGTTAATCCTCATCTTTATGATTTTACTATTTCAGTGCTGCATTAGTAGAGTGTGTTGTTTTGAAATAGTCATATCCAGTTTCTATCATAAACTTTCCAAACATCGCTCCACACATCCCCTGAAGCTTTCAATCTGTCGTCATCTTCCAACAAGAACATCATCTGACTAGCATGTGAAAACTCTGCAGGCCTTCAGGTTTTCTGCTTTTAATTGTGCAACAAAATGCAGAAAGAAAACAACAACACTCAGTCCAGTGTTCAAAGCGCTGTTTAAGAGTCTGTGACGCCTTATCACCTCAAAGATTAGATGTGCTCTTACCTTGCACAACTAAGCCTATGTACAGCAAAGGAAACACATAAACTCATGTTTTTGAATTACTATCCATAATTAGAATCATGAATCACAACTCACAACAAAAGAACAAATTACTGAGCTGAGCCTGAATAATGTCTAAAAAAACTTCTGCTGTAAATGACAGCTGCAGTAGGACTCTCTAACCAGCAGCACAGGACTGCAGCTTAGTTATTTTCATTACTGTTTAATAATTAGTCTATAAATTGTCACAATTAAGGCTTAATGCAACTTTCAGCTGTGAAAACGTAAAGGTTTTCAATTTACAATGACACCAAACAGAAAAGCACCAAATTATCACTTACCACAGGCTGAGAAAATGCTTTAAATCTTTGCTCATAACTGACTTAACCCTAAATATATGACATCAATCACTTTTCTATCAATATACACATGGGTTAATAAACTAACTGACCCAGAACCAGTGTGATAGACATCAACTGCACAGCTTAAAGATATGGCCCTGAACGTGATATGGTTCTAAATCTGTGTCACAGTTTCGTGGGCTGGACAGATTGAGGCCCACTTGGCTTGGTGCTGGTGGTGGGGAATAGCAGATATGACACATGAGGCTGTTGGGAATGTGTCTGAATAATTATAGTTTATGACAGAGTTGATGGGTGAGTCAGTCAGGTTAGAGTAAGTGTGGAGTAGCAGCCCAGCCTTACTTTTGAAATGAAGTGAGTTAAAGACCTATATTCATACTTAGTCAAAGTAAAAATATATAATATTTGGTCTCTCTAGATATGCATACAGTAGAAAATGTTATTCTCTTCTGTGAGCTGCAATTAGACGTTTATGTTTGCACAGTAGAGTGGCCCCGGATGCTAAAAACACGTCGTTTGCAAGTACACACAACTAGCTTATATGTTACCAGTTACAAATAAACATTAATATGCTTTGACGTTATAACATTCATGCAAAGTTTCCCATATTAATGCAGGGAAAGTGCCAATACTGTAAACATGTGGCAGGTCCAGACCTGACAGCCGGACAGTGCAGTTTGTCTGGGTGCACGTCAACAAGCTAACAGGCTAAGGTTAGCAAGCTAACAGGTTAAAACGTTGCACGGCATCCTTAACTTAATAACCGAAAAATTCAACTGGTGTAGTGGACGTGCATATAAAGTTAAGAGATGTTCAAACTTCACCGTAACAACCGCTACATCCAAAACAGTTATGCTAGGTAGCTAACTGCTAGCATCTCATTCAAATACACAGACAAAGGCAAACAGCTAACGTTAGCTTGCTAAGCTAACCACAACGGTTTGCGCCCAAATTTTGGTTCAGGACAACTCACCACTAACGGGGATATGTCACAGCTCACACAGCGGTCAAGTGACCATCTACCCACTCCACACTCACCTTTCCCGTAAAACTTTTTGCCGCTTGTCACGTCGAAAACTTTCATGTTGACAGCCATAAGGATGCGGGGGTTTTGGAGTCCGTCGTACTCCCGCAACTGCTCCAGAGTGAAGTCCCGTCTCCTCATCTTGGGAAGCCGCGAGGCCTCGTCGCTCTGGGCCGCGTCGGAGCCGAGCCGCCTGCCCCACCGCCGGTACACCACCAGACACACCGCCGCCACCAGAACCAAAATACTGATATTCAGCAACATCCCGCCGAGGCCGAGCCCGTCCGACTCATCCGCTGCCCCCTGCCCGCCACTTGTGTCAACTGGTCCGCTCGAACTGTCTCCATCGTCCGCCATACTGCACGGTTAGCGCTACCCGTACCCACCCCTGGCCGGTGCTGCGTTCACGTCCTGTTGAGAACAGCGGAACCACTAGTTGAGCCACAGTTCACTCTCAGTACATTGTGTTCCTAGGTGCACGAGTTTCATTATCGACTATCCTGCCGAATGTTGTCTTGATGAATCGATTAATTGATTTCTCTAGCCAATGTTGCTCATCCAACGTGTCTACTTTTAAAATGCCTTGTTTTGTCTGAACAGTTTTAAATCTACTGATATTCAGTTTATAACAAAACTACATAAATTATTCACAATTTTAAATTTTTGCTTTTTTGATTAACCATTTAACCTCCAGCTACATTTGAAACATGTTATGATATTGCACTTTGTAAATCTTTCTACAAAGTGTCAAAAATTCACATACTACATTACGTACCTTGCTGTTTGTAGATACAGTGCTGTGAAAAAACATTTGCCGTCTTCCTGATTTTTTATTTTTTGCATATTTGTCACACTTAACTAAACAATAACCCAAATAACCTTTTAGACATGGACTTGCTGGTGTGGTTCAGATCATTGTTCTGCTGCATAACTCAAGTGTGCTTGAGCTTTAGGTCACAAACTGACAGCCGGACATTCTCCTTCAGGATTTTCTGGTAGAGCACAGAATTCATGGTTCCATCAATCATGGCAAGTCATCCAGGTCCTGAAGCTGCAAAGCAACCCCATATCATCACACTACCACCACCATGTTTGACTGCTGGTATGATGTTCTTTTTATAAAATTCTGTATTAGTTTTATGCCAGATGTAATAATAATATTAATATTAGGTATCTGGTAAAAGTTAAATTATTTCATTACATCTTGTCTGGAAGTTGAGTCATGGCAACCTGGAATGGACATAGTGAAACCAACCTGGAGGATACATTTGTGATCACTAACCAACTTTCCTCAGACTGAAGAAGCTATTTGGATAAATAGCGAAGCGTATCTACCTTACAAGAAAGAAGTCCAGTTGCCATGACTCAACTTCCAGACAACTTCACCTGGATGACTGAAAATCTTCACAGACATATTCATTACATCTTCTGGCATTAAATTTACCCTGTTTTGTATCTCCCAACTTAGTGAGTTGGAATGTTTTTCCTTTTTATGACTTATTACTACAGACATTGCTAACAGATTTTACCCCCTTCTTTATCCTGCTGTTGAAATAAAATAGAAGCAAATAGATTTATAATTACTAAGTAACTAAGTAAGCTGTGTTTACAGTGATTTACAAAACAATTACTTCAAAGTGACTTATGGAGACATAAAAGCGGAAATTAGAACTAAATACCAAAAATTGAAACAGAAAAATATCACTTATTTCAAATGAAATGTAATGTAATTTTTTATATTTGTAGTGTCTTCTTAGACACATACAACCTTTCACTAGTTTGATTTAATTATAAAATATCCAACTACACAGTTGTCAGGCAACAAGACCTCTTTAAATTCACTTATTTTAGAATTGAGGTTTACAAGGGACGCAGCAAAACACAGTTGCTTTGAGACTTAGATTTTTGTCCCCTCAACAGGCCTGTAGTGTAGAAAAAAAACTTTGTTAAAAAGCAGTTACTACATCTGAATTAAACTTCAATAACACAGTACTTTTTAAAAAATAAAACTCTCGATCTTAAAAAAATCATGTAGTATGAGGTATGCCGGGTCCAAAATGTGCATTTCTAACACAATACTTCATTTTCGTTTGGACTTACTATGGTCATGGTCAACATTTACTTTGTGTTGTATCTCTAGCTGTCTTTGGCTTTTAGCTCATACTTTATCCATTTCCCTGTCGTTGCCCTCTTATCTCAATGCTATTTGCACACTTTGTCAACACTTTTGCCTTCTATTTGTGAAATGTACCTAGTAGAACAAATCACTTTAAATTTTTTAACGTGTGACGACAGACGATTTTCACTCTGACCTGTTGTTGGCAACAAAAACCTGCTGATCAGGCTCGATGACTCACTCAGCAAGACCAGAACATTTCAAAAGTTTGTGAAGGGAGAAGTCTGCTGAGCCTACAGTAAGTAGAACAGATCACACAAACACAAGTTCATACAATCAACTGTTATTTTATATTTTTTTATTTTACAATTCATTAACATGCATCACTTTATCCTATAACACTCAAAAACCACACTGCTGATAAAACAAATCACTTCTTAAAATCAAAAGAATAATTGAATAGCAAATGATTTTTTTTTATAGTATTTACATTTTTTCTTTAAATTCAGCTCTAAAACCTCTGTTAAGTCCACTGATGAAGTAAAGGAAAGTTAACGATTAAAGTGCTCTAGAGCACCAAGCCTTGAACATAATATGAAGTAAACTTCAAGCTAAAATATACTGTAGTTTTATGATGCTTGCTCACACCCATAATGCCAGCAGACACATTTAATTTTTAGCAGCAAAAGCCATTCAAACTGCAATGATTACCTAAGACTATTCCATCAAATCAAGTAAATGGAGGAAATAAGAATAAATTATACTACTTCTGGGTATAAAACTGGACTTAAAGTAAAGCTTCCCAGATAAATTTGCCATAATTTCTGCAGGTTTTACTTAAAAAACAATGTAAAAGTTTAGCAACTGCAGCTGTCAACTTTGATTGTCACCATAACAACGGAAGATATTTATGTCTCAATAAAAGAAAAATCTGTCAGTTTTAAACACGTTTAAACCCCAAATAATAAGCTGGGAAGCAGAATTTTTGAGTATTTTGTCACTCATCGCCCTCCAGTTGTCCTGGGGTATCAGATTAAGGCACACAAGACTATCTGCAGCATCGCTTATCTTGGCAAACTAGAATCACAGTTCAGCAGCTCTTTACAGACCAGAGCGATTTACAGATTGTGGAGATCAACAAACGTGTTGACAAGTCATCTGAGAGGATTTAAGGCCAAATGCAGGGAATGCATTTTTTTTTCTTTGTAAACATAGGGAGCTGTCAGGCGCAAAGGTTCAAGCTCACTGCCTATGCTTGCTTTGCTTTGCTTGCTTTAAAGTGAAATGCACTGATAAAACCAATCAAATTACATCAACAGGCTCAGTCTCCTTATACCCAAACAGTTTGCAGCTGAAAAGAGCGAACGCTGAGCTCAGGGCTGCTGCTGCTGCCGCCTCGCTCTGCATCTCTTCTATCCAAACCCACACCTAGTGGAGGGGCTTCATTTATTTGGTGCAACACTTTCCTTCTTCCCGCCTCTGGCCTCCGTCTTCTTCACCTGGGTGGCTGCTGCCGTTTTCTGGCTGTTGTCTTTGGGTGTGTTCTGTACGGCGGCGGCGGTGGTGGTAGCAACAACAGGGGCGGGCTGAGCGGTGGTGCCAGAGGACTTGGTGGCCTGCGTAGGCTTTGAGGTAGTGTTGGAAGGATGTCGCCTACGCCTCCCTTCATCCCCAGCCGAGGATGAGTGATGTCTCCTCCTGCCTCCCTCCTCTCCCATCGGGGGCTGTGGGCACAGAGGCCAGTGTCAAGCAAAAAGGACATAACGATAACAACGGCTCAACACTCACACTTGCAGTACAGCTACGCTCTGTCAGAGTGTCAGTAGCAGATGCTTCAACTAAGACATCTACTGTAACGGTCAGAGGCACAGACACGACACAACATGAAAGTTTGTTCATTAATTCATCTGCACTGTGTTAACAACACTTCAGCCTGATATCTGCTGACAGCTGTTAGCTAATGTTAGCTCAAGACAGCTCATACAAACAGTTACCATCAATATTACTTTTTAAAGTTAAAATATTCTTCCTGTGGATGCTGTAATAACCTGTTTTCAACAAAGTAGAAACACTGCATAAACATGTAGTACAATTCAGAAAATTCTAATAAAAATCATTCCGCCTTGACATGTCCTGCAAAGAATAAACTATTTGAAAATTTATACAGTACAGGATACAGTTCTGTTGATGTTTGCATCTAACTTGCAACGCCAAATTGCTGAGCCAGCGACAGTGGCCACTCATCGTCATTGGAAACCCGCTGCGGCAGACGGAGACTCCAGCAACATGGTGGTAAAGTTGAGAAATGCTGAACTTTATGCAAATATGCTGTGATGGTGTTCAGTGACAGCCAGGTGAGAGCAAGTTGGGAACATCTTGATCGCAGCTCAAACTGAAGCAGTCAGTTTACTACCCAACAAAAAATGTTCATGTCACGTGGTCTCAACTTCCTGATTATTTACTATATGTGTTTAAGACATTATGTAAAATAAGTTACAGTTGGGACAGTATGAAAAGGGACAAAAACAAAGTCAGAAACTCAGCTTTGCCAGAGCGTACCGATTTGTCGTAGTTGTGTGAACGCCTCATAACTGTAAAATAAACTTTATACTTGAATGGACTGGAGAAATTCTCTTTACATTTGTTGGTGCTCACAAAAGAGAAATGAAACAAAGAAAAAAACTGCAGCCTATTAGTATACATTTTATACTATACTAATCTGTGAATACTAACTTTAAACTGTGTTGTTGTCAAACCACTGGAAAAGGACATTTAACTCAGAAAAAGCTGGAGATAATTTGAAGTTTGCTTAAAACCATGTCTGGGTTATTTATACACAGACACACAAAAAAAGTCTTAACCTGGGTCTGCAATGTAGCTATATACCATTTTCTGACTCCTTTGTTGTCAGTGTGCACATAAGACCATCAGAAACAGGTTTCCAGTGAAATCTCCCCATTCACACCAGACATTAAACTCACCACCACCCTGAAGTCCTCCAGGTTCTTGAACTGGGAGAGGTGTTCCTGCAGCTTAGGGTCGATTGGCTGGTTCTTCATCCTTGAGTATCTCAAAAAGGCCCAGAACTTCTCCAGTCCATACAGCTGACCTGGAGCAGGGGAAACAGGATCAGAGCTGATTTAATGGAAATCCATCATTCATTCAAGGTCAAATACTATTTTCAATACAAAAACTGTTACTAACTCATTTGGCTTTCTCAGAATTTTAGTTTAACCAGAAGAACCAGTGTAGCTCTTCAGTTGAGTTCAGTTTTTCTCTTTGTATTTTAGACTTTGTTTACTATAAACTGGGGCTGGGCACGTTAACTCGTTAATTAATTAACGCCGATAATTATTTTATCGCGCATTAATGCAGTTTTATTATTATGACGATGAAAGTCTGTTGCTCACTGGGTCTGAATACACATACAGACAAACAATGGGTCACAGGAGGGGTGGGATATTGATGAGTACTGGCTTTGGATTGGCATCAAGAACCGTCTCAACCAATGAGAGCATTTGGGGGTGGGCCTAATACTGCTGCAGCTTTCCCCAACAGAACCAATGCCAGCAAATTACCCAAACAACGGACACCGACACAAACACTTAAAGGAATCATGACGTTCATATTTCTTTTAATGACAGCAGTCAAATCAACAACTGTGTTTAAAAAACGCTTTTCAGGTGGTTGACGTGACATATTTTGCGACATGCTGCTCTGTGTGTGTCTGTGTGTGTGTGCGCGCATCGGGGCAGAACTTCTCAGAGCATGATACAGAGATCAGAGAATAGTAAATGTTACGTGACCATGTAGAGACAGAAATGACATAAGATAAATAACATGAGGCTGTTTAGACTGTTTAATAAAAGAACAAGGTACAGACCTGTTCTATAGGGAAGGTAACGTTAAATGACTTCTGCTGTGACCTGGTGCTTTATCTGGAGAACAACTAATTTTTCTATAACAAACTAGATAAATGTTAATGCCCTGGCAATGGAAAATAGCTTTGGTTTATTTGATTTGATTACATTAATATTTAAGTTGAGGTTTACAAGAAATATTGAACTGCTACTGTGTAAAGGGAATACTGCTTCATTTCTTTAAAGTGCAAACCAAATGTTATTGCACTTCTGTTCATAGAGCAGTACTTTAATCGCTGCCCAGCACTACTATAAACTCATAATGATTATCCTCTTGCAGTCATGAGAACATAATATCTGGGGTAAAAAAACACTTTTAAACTTATCTGTTCCCTTTAAAATATATTATTGGGTAAAAACAGGAAACAAAGACAAATTAAATGGTTGTCAGAAGGACACATCCAACTGTAAGCAAGACTGATTATTACTCTTAGAATTATTTTTTTTTAATCAATGAAGGTTTTATAATTGAAATCAAATATTTCTACAGGGTTTACACTCTTGGATTCAGGCTTTTCAAAGCATGATGTCCAGTGCGTGTGGCCAGAAACAACATGTCTAATTCATAGAAAAATGCTTGGAAAAGGCTCTTCAGATGCCAATAAGCTTAATTTATCCCATGTGCAAGGAGTGGTAACAGTGAAAAAAACATTTTTTCCCACTGTATCATGTGTTACACATGGAGTAAATTGATCTTTTTGGCTCTGAACAGCCTCCACTGCTTGTGCTTGTGAGTTTCAGTGAAAAGTGTTTATACACTATCTGCAAAAGTTTGTCAGACCAAGCACAGCAACTAATTGAAATATCACTTTGTTTACCAAATGTATTATATGATAACCCAATTTTTTTTATAATAATGAAGTATGTTTGGATTGAAACGCATCAGGTTGCTTTATGTGTTTTTTTCATCTTAATGTGTTTGTGACTTAAGGTAAAAAAGGTTCATGAAAAATGTTTTGACCTTAAATTAAAGATTAAAACTTGACTACCTCGTTATGGGAAACCCCAGTTTGTGTTTGTATAGTTTAACATGTGATTTTACTCTGGGACAACTTTGTTATGCTTGATCTTAATTACCTTTCTCAAAGTCCCTGAGGGTCTCTTCTTGAAAGTCCTTGAAGAGATCTAACCTGAATCTCTTCTCCAAACCGTAGCTGTAATATCTGAAGAGACACTCCAGTCCGTACCTGCAGGGGAAAATAAATATTACCTGGCCTTTGATCTCAGAAACACATAAACAAATGATACTCTCCTTCAAATCTGGCTTCTAGACAGGAGGATATTTACATGTACAGAATGTTATGTGACATAATCTTGATCTTTGTGAGCTTTGTCTCACAGATTATTAATGGCTCTAATGTAGTTGATAGAAGAACAAGACAGATAAGTTTTTGATCGATTTCAGTCGGTGCAAGCTGCAGCATAAACAGCTGATGGGGTTCCTGCAGTCTGCCTGCACACACACTCCCTGAAGCTACAACCACTCTCACTTCAACATGCAAGGCTGAGCCACCCACTCATTTAGACAAGAATGTGGGTTTGGCAGGAGTGTGAAGGCGCCTCTGGCACATACACAACAATGCTGCTGTGAGGCTGTTAACCCTTTGGTGAATGATGATGATGTCAAACAGTTCTTCTGCCTGCAGACACACACTAAAGGATTGGGAACCCATCAGTTAATCATGATTACACAGGGAACCGGGTGTAATTCTTTAAAATCATTGGGGTACTTCTTATTTGTTGGACTAATGTGTATCAACTAAAATGAAACAGAAAATGAAATCTCCACTCTGCTTCAGCTTAAGACAGCCGTCCAAAACCCACAACAGCAGGTACTATTGTTGTTGAAAAGTCAAAGTTTTGGGTATATAATGTTTTATTTCTTCCGAACTACTGCAGCAAAACTTTATTGTGTGTAAATGTTAGTGTTGAAGTGATTAGCTGATGGACAGGATATTAACAAAACCGATATTAATAATTCAAGCCATTTCTAATTTAATTTCTAAATGACAACCATTGCTACTTCCAGATTTATTGCTTTTCTATGTTTCATTCATTTTAGTTGCAGCCATAGTAAAAATACCAAATTATATCTTTACTCTTAAATGCAATTCCTCCACATTTATGTAGTGCAATTAATACCGTAGACCTGCAACTAATAACTATTTGACATCCTTTTTTGGTCGTTCATCGAGTAAATGTTGTGTGGATATTACTTGGTACTTGACATCACCTCCATTGAGTTTCTAAAGGAGCTGAGGTGACACCAAAAGGTGACGTGAAACACTGCAGACTACTACTTTACGCTGTGTTGCTATAACGACGAGCAGCGGTACTATTTGCTGTGGGAAACATAGTACCTGCTACCAAAGGCAAGTACAGTCGAGTAAAGCCCAGCTGGTACCATGTGGTGGAAAAACGCTAAATAATTCTCAGATTGTAGAACCAAGAACCAGCAAATATAACATTTTTTAATCAAAACAGCAGGAAAGGTTTCGATCCGTTGACTAATACATTTATCGATTGTTGTCTGGTGTTGAAAGGCGTTTAAAGACTTTGAGTATTTGTAAGTCAGTGCGTTGCTGTCATGCTATAAAAAGACAATGTCTCAACTAAGTCAGACCCAAAGGGAATAAAGTAAAACCTAAAAAGGGTCTTTTAGAACTGTAATTTTAACCTCAGGCACAGAAATATACTGCTTTTATCAGCAGCTTAATCTGATTCTCCTCACCTGTAGTTTTCTTTGGCATCTTCCAGCGCGTACTGTTTGAACTCCTCATACATCTTCCTGTTGAAGTTGTCCCTCAGGAAGAAGGACCAGAACCTGAACAGAGTGTTCATCTCCTGAGACTGGCCGATCCCCAACCGTTTCCTCTCTGAAAGACGTTAATTCAGTCATCAGAGAGCACACAAGACGTTTAGAGCTGCGTGTTAAATGTCAGTGCGACGGACGACTGTGAACACCTGCACAATGTAGATTAATCTGCTACAAAATAAAAATGCAACAATTTTTCTTACGTACCATTAAGGCACCGTCGGCGGTACTTGTGATATCCTTGCTGGGTGAAGCCGTTGTCCCTCAGCAGCTCATGAGATGGATGCCAGAATTTGGGCAGAGACTGTGGGGTACAGCCGTAGCTTCCTGATAGTGGGGCTCCTTCTGAGGGAGAGGCATTGGAGCTGCTGCAAGAGGACAGATGAAAAGAAGTCTGAGTGGTGACGAAAAAAAAAAATCACACACAGGTTAGGGTCAGGTGAATAAAGGCATATTTATGTGTCCAGTCATCTCTGAACACTTCTTGTCAACATTACTTTGTTGACGAAAACACTGTAAATATTTTTTTGGAACAGATAAAGGTTAACACAAATTGACAAATCAAAATTTTAGAAAAAAATTACAACTTTTTCTGAAAATACTTATAATTGAACATCTTCTAATTGGATTAACAGCTAATATTGGTGTTCTGTGATCTCCCAAAAGAAAAAAAACACACTTTTTGATGGTATTGTGATGCTACTGTGGTACTGTGAATGCATCCACTTGCCAAGCGATTTGATTGGTTTTGTTTATGTGAAACACCTAAGCATCATGTTTGATACAGAGAAGTGGAAAAAGGTCACCAGTGCCAAGCAGAACAACAACAACAAAGGTCAGTTGTTGCAGAATAACTAGTACAGTGAAACTAGGAAGTGACCAGTTTGTGTTCTTCTTTTGCTTGTCTCCTTTGTAACAGAGCCAAATGAAATGCATGGTCATTACAGTCATGGACTGAAGTTTTACTGAAAACGAGCAGTCGGACCTGATAGATGCAGATCGTGGTCTGTGTTCACGGGAGTCCATCACCCAGCCGATATGGGCCTCCTGAGGAGGGTTTGAACTGTGGCGGGTCTTCTTCTTTCTCTGCATCTGGAACAGGAAATCACAATAACAAATCTGTGCCACAGAGATCAACACAATGTGGCCTAGATCTCTAACCTATCATGCACTGAGGGTCCCCTGTAAAAACACCAACACACCTATACTAAATTATATAATATATCATAATAAATTTGGACACAGCACAGAGCTCATCACCGGACCTTAAACAGGCAATAATTAGCCCTTCTAGGCATTTTGCAGTTTGTTATTTGGTTCCTAATATTTTTTTACTTATGACCCCATTTCTAGTCCTATAACTTCAGTATTTCAATACAACAAATTCTTTGAGACAAAGAACTATAAACAGGATGTTTAGTTATTTCAGTCTGGCTCATGCAGAGAGAGGCAAATTATTTCTAGTAACTTTCCAGTGTAGAACTCACCTGTCCGTCAATGGTGCCACTCTCCTTCATGACTGGATAGAAACGTGGCGTCTTGTTGGGGTCCTGGCGTCCAGGGGTGCGAGGCGTTCTGGGGGTTCGGGGCTGATGAGCGCTGGGTGACTCAGGGATTGTTGTAGGCAGGGAGTGGGCCAGTTCTACTCCGCTGTCCACTGAGACCACACATATTTTTAAACGCAAAAAAAAAATAAATATAGAATTCTAAAAATCTAAAATGAGCAAAATTACTGACTTTTAAATGTTGTTACAGCTCAGTCAAACCAATTGTGGAATCAAATCTGGACAATACAACTGACTTTTCCAACTGTTTCATTTAACTTTAAGTGTTTTATTATTTATTTATGTATTAATATATGTACCAAAGACTCTGCAGAAAGCAGTAATGCGACTGAATACAGCAACATGAACAATCTAATGCAACCTTTTTTCTTCAAGGTGGCTTAAAAAGTTTAACATTCTTTGGAAAAGTCATGCATGAAGAGGAGCTGTTTTAAAAAATACTAAAGAAAGCACTAGACAAGAA
Organism: Sandelia bainsii; assembly: GCA_032362345.1. Taxonomy (NCBI): domain Eukaryota; kingdom Metazoa; phylum Chordata; class Actinopteri; order Anabantiformes; family Anabantidae; genus Sandelia; species Sandelia bainsii. Next base: position 5,976,413 of record JAUMHL010000015.1, read on the forward strand.
ACTGACTTCACAGCAGCTCCACAAACGCACCTGGCATTGGAGGAGGTGGGACTTCCTGCTTTGGGTCGACGGGCACTTTAGGGGCGAGGGTGTCAAACTCATCTTTACTGATGACGTTCAGCTTCTTGAAGTTTTCCACTTCCTGCTGGGGAACACAGAAACACGTGTACAGTCAAAAAGAGTCAGGAGAACAACAGCAGGACAAAAGCTTGGCTACTATTTGTGAAGGAAAAAAATTATAGTATAACAAGCCAAATCTCAAAAACACTTCAATAAATCCTGAATAAATGTATCATTAACTACACCAGTTTAAACAAAAACTTTATTTTACCCTACAACATCTCTGACTTATTGTTTTCTCCCAAACAGATTTTTAATCAATTAGTAGATCAACATATAATTACGGCAACTATTCTGATAATTTGACTTATCATCATTTCAATTATTTTTTAAGAAAAAAAAAAGCCCAGTATTTGCTGATTCTAGTTTCTCAAATGTGAGAATTCATATTGTTTGATTTCAGATTGTTGGTCAGACAAAACAAGATATTTTATATTGTGCTGCTGAAATGTATTAGCATCAATATTTTTCTGACATGTGGACAAAATGATTCATTCAGAAAATAAACAATAAATGTTATAATATTTATGATCATCTTTACTGACTTCAGGCTAAAACATTATTCTGAAACTAACAGACATAAAATTTGTATTACTAGTGATAAACTCCAAACACTATATTCAGTTTATTTTATTGCATTATGATAACAATTCAGATTCACTGTATTTTTGCACTTCCACACAGATATAAGAATATAACAATCTGACCGCTCAGGCTGTGTGAAGTGATAACAGTGCAGCACAGTGGTAAACAGACTACATATGCCAACGGCTGCAGCCGTGCAGGCCTGTGTGACACGCAGCAGATGTGCAGCGTACTTTGAACTTTATACATCAGCGTCAGAAGGAGGAAAACAATCAATTCTGGTGATGTTGGTGTGTGTGTGCTCAGGCGAGACATTTCCCACATTTGGCAACATTACTGACAACCTTTGCACGCAGAATGAGCTGACCAAGCCGAAAACAACGAAGAAGAGATACTAGCTGCCACTTAAGAGCATTTTCAGCCTCTAAACCATTTTATCTCTACAGTCTGTAAATATGATTAGTTCTAAGAATATTTACTCAGGTCCTGCCTAGTGATTTATTTTAGCACTTTAATTCAATACTTGCCTTCTGTGAGACCTGACTCCATTTGCATGATAGATTATTACATGCAAAACATGAAATAAACCAAGACAATATCATGTGTTGTTTTTGTTATGTATCAGGCATAAAGATGAACCAAGCACCACATTAACTTATTCCCAACTTATTCAGTGACATGCTCACTTGTTAAATGCTCAAGAAAATGAAGTTTCCAGGATAAATTCAGAGAATGGTATTTATTTGATGAAACATCAAAAATAGAATAAAAAGTCAGTACAGTCACTGGCCATCCTATTTAGTTAAAGGAGGGGGCCAAAACATTATAAACACCTCTTAATAGAATGCACACCAGCGCAACTCCAACACCCACTATGACCTCAATAATAAACATATAAACACAGACAGTTTTAATGAAAACTGAGAAATTATAACCTGTAAAAGTAGAATTTGTGGCAGAGCTGCTGTATTAGAGTGAATTAAATTTGTACAAGTGTACCTAATAAAGTGACCAGTGAAGGTATATTAATGCCATACCTGTAACTAATTGATATAATGCAAGTTTCACAACAAAGACTTATCAACAATCAAGTGAAGCCAGTGCTCATACATATACTGTATACTGTTCAGCAGTTTGGCTGTTTATGTAGTGTGGTGTTTTTGTCTTGAACTGTGGACTCTGGACTGTGGCTTTGACTGTAGCTGGACAAAGCTACAAAATTTAGTGGTTAATCATAAAGTAATTGATTCAAGAACAGGAAGTGACTAAAGTTTTGGAGGAATTCAGCCAAGGTCAAAGAACCAGAACAGTTTATGAGCTGGACCCAAACATTAGCGCTAAGCTTTTTGTTTTTAAATGTCCTCCATTGTCTCGCAGATACTCATTAGTCTCTCACTTCTTCTGGCAGAGATTATTGTTTTTGTTCTAGTTAAATCATTCTGTCAGCAACTACTGGTGGTAGTGGTAATAGTCATGTAACTAAATAACATCTGATCTAAACTTGCAAAGTTTCTAACAGGAATTTCTAACAGGGTGAAAAGTAAACACAATGTAACATCTTAGGTTACAGGATTCAGTGCATTTATGTCATGTTGTCCCTTGTGTGCACACTTAATTGTATTTGACTGGTCTTAAACTACTCAACGAAACCTGCGGTTTGTCTATGTTGCATATATTTTCATCATGTTCAGGCCTGTATGTGTTTTATGTTTCACCTGTGTACAAGACAAACTACCAGAGCTGAAGATGAAGTTTCAGTTTGATGAACATGTTCTTTGCTGTTAGTTAATACATTGTCAATATTAACTTAGCATAAAAGTCTAGATACAGCAAGAAACAACTGGCCTATTGTAGCACTGTCAAAACTGATCCCAAATAAATCAAATGTGTCTGGAATTGTGGTAAAACTGAATATATATATATATTCACATTAATATAAATAAATGTATTCTTTAATAGATAAAACTTAGAACTCAGATTATCTGTACGTCAGTTTAATATACATGAAACCTGATTATCTTGTTGAATTTTAGCTGCTGCTGGTCCATCTCTGTGAATGGTGGAGTGATGTGAAAGGCTGTTCAGGCATGACACACGTATTCTCCATGAAAATTACAGTATCGAGTGTTGCTTTTTTTTTACCGTCATTGCTCTTCTTAAAGTCTCTATAAGAGGCCTGCTTCAACATGCTTACTTTCCTAAACTAATGCCTTTTTAATCTGTCATTGCAAAAGAGGGGTATATGTACTAATGTTCAAATATGTCACTTACACATGAAGCTGCATATGAATGTGTATCTATAATATGTCAGGTTTTACTATCATCTTTTGTTCAAAATTTTATATCTTTTTCTGAAAATATTTTATGTCAAGGTTGGTTGTCTCACCTTGCTATATTCAATTTGTTCCTCTCCTTTCCACAGGTCCTGTTCGTAGTAGTACAGGCCGTCGTTGATGGCTTTGGCCAGGTCTGCAGTGATCTTGGCTCGGGACTCGTGGTTGCCTGTCCGGTCGCCGCCAGGGTGCTTACGGAGGCAAGGAGGGGTCTGTGTGACGATAAGGATCTTGTTGACATCTTGGTCATCTAGCTCATAGTCAGAGTCGTCCTCGTCGGACCAGTCGGTGAACTTGTTCTTCCTGGGAGCCATCTGCTCCATTTCTTCATCGAACAGGAAGTCCAGCTCCTCCTGGTCCGGCTCGGCCTGTGGAGGAGTCTGGTGGCTGGGAGGAGGTGTCTTACTGTCCCCCTGGACAACACAGTGAACACAACCATTAACACAATAACAGACAACAAGAACTTTTAACTAAGAGGAATTTGTGAGGCAGTGAACTGCAATTTGACCCCTGCCACAAGCTTTAGAGAGTGGATGTTTTTTCTGCACCAACAAACAGGCCTGTTTGAGAATCAATATGTTGATAAAAAATTGATGAATTAAAAATATAATTCATCAGGAGAGCTGGAGCTCTTCAAATGCTGTTATGCCAGCTACAGGTAGGTACAAGAATCCTCATCCACCTTCTTTATCCTATATTTGTTTACATTTTGGCACAATGGGACTACTACAAGTATACCAAATCACCTATTTTTTTATGTACAGTCAACTATCACCAGATTACTCTGATCATGAAGAAAACAAAAAGATTAGATGATTCTCAGTCAAGTTCAGGAGCATCTTTTATTCTATGATTTATTTATAGATCTTTACTTGTGATTAACATTCGACGTCATGAAATCTGCTGTCTGAGTTATGACTCAGTTCAGCTTCACACAATATCAGCCTCATGTTTCCCCCTCTGTGCCTCTCCTTCAGCTCTCTGGGGGAGTCTTTCTCTGTGTTTCTCTTCTAGATTTGTCCAGCTGAACCCAAATCATAACTCTGGTCAATTACAGGCCAAATCCTGTAATTTCCTGATGCCATCTAGAGCAATGAGTTATATTACTAAAAAGCGCTCAGAATATTTTATTCCCCCTCTCTCTGTGTAATGTGATTCTTTCTGAATGTGGCTCTATATTTTGAAAAAACGCTAAGACTGGAACACATTATTGAGTGACTTTCGGTAGAATCTAACATCGTTTGATCTAATGAACTTTGCTGTTCAACAATAACAGCATCACAACCAGAAGATCCGTACTGACAGGAAGCTACTGGTGTTTTACCTAAAGTGCTCGGTTGTTGCAATCAAACTATCAATTATCATTTGCCATGTTTCTACAAAAAACTACAACTGCAAAAAAAATGCTTCAAATTAAAAAAATATCCCTTGAAGTAATGATATTTTTTTTTAAAGCCACTAGCATACTAATTATATGAAGGCAGTTCAGTTGTCAAACTTTGGATAACACTGTTCTTCTAAATAGGTGTAAAACACCGCAGCATTCAGACTTAAAAGACAGATATGACCAAATAAACACCTGAATAATGAGGCTAATATGGAAATTATATGAGAATGAAATATGGCAAGTTAACAGGAGGCATGAAATAAATGAGAAGCACAGGGATGAAGGGGCAGAGGAAAAACTGGGATGGGCGTGTGAGAGAAGGAAGTACTCAACTGCAGAGGGGGCTCGGTCAGGTTGAAGAGCTAAGGGAGGAGAGGAGCCAGCAACACACACATCGTCACTGATGTCCTGCCGGCCGCAGGACAGAAAGACAGAGAGACAAACGGAGGGGAAGGAATCGACCAGCGAACAGAGAAGAGGGGACAAAGAAAAAAAAGTTGAGAAGCAGAAAAGTGATGATGGAAGGAATCAGAAATGGAAAAATGAAGCATGTTTAATTTTTCACACCTATAAGTGGTGTTGTGAAGTTGACTCTGACACAAGGTTTCCTGTCTCAGTGGCCTCATCTCTTACTGAGTCAATAATAGTCTTTAGCCCTTTCTTGTTCCTTCAAAGTCAAACATGAAGGGCAAACTGAAGATACACAGGATTCAGGGTTCAGTTTCTTTGCCAACTACAAATAATTAGAACCAGAGTTAGATAAACGCTGAATTACCCTTTAAAAAACAAGAATTACAGCGAAGTACATTAAGTGTGTACCACTGAAAATGGGAAGTGTGACTCAAATACGCACTCTCTCCTGTGTGGTGAAAAAAAGGTTTACTTCTGGCATCAACATTAAATGAACCAAAACCAGAAGCTGAGGATACCTTTGCCTTTCCAGGGGGTTGTCTGTGGCGTTTCTCCACCTGGATCCAGGCATCCAGGTCAGGTTTAGGTGTAGGGGCATCTTTGGAGGCGTCTGCGGACGACGGCGACTCCTGGCTGGAGGAGTCGGGATCGGCTGAGTCCTGAGGCTCAGCAGACTGAGGAGTAGTCTCCTTCACAGGCGATGAAGCTGAAAGAGTCGACACATCACACAGACACTCTAACAACCTTCAGCGTCACTTCATAAATCACATCTGTCAGCTCTCATTTAGGTTATGAGCTTCTTAAGTCTGGAATCTCAACTCTGCTGAAAAACCTTTTTAACCTTGGTCAATAGTAAATATGGAGTGTGAATATGCTTGTTTTTGACAGCAGATTTGCAATAATCAGTTCATACAGCTGTACTTGCTTGTATATACTGTATTTTATAAACCCCAGCAGGTATTAGACATAAATTCTCTGTTATATGCACACTAGAGCTAATTTGACAAGCAAATTATCTGATTTTCGATGACTGATTTATTATTGAAAGTGACAAAAGGTCACCTTAAATGTGACAATAAACTGAATGTATTTGAGTTTACACTGTTGATTTGGCTAAACAAAAAAGTCTGAAGGAGGCAAATTTCATTCTAGAGAATTGTGAAAAAATGTAAAAAAAAAACACAACAAAAACAAAAGAAACGAAAAACACAATCACAACCAAAAACATAATCTGCCTTTCAGGGGTGGGCAAAGCAGTATCACGATTCACTATTTCATCACAATTCATTTGCAAGTTACCGAGTTTTAGCTGTTGTACCATGTATTCATACTCCTGGATTAATAATTTATGTCCACAAATGAGTAATTATTAATTAGCACTATTGAAATACTTGAAAAAAATAAGTCAACAGACAGTATGTTCTTTTTATTGTCAACAAATGCCAACACAAGATGCAAACCAACAATGTCAGGGAAATGTCTCCAGACCTAAAGCTGCTGAAGATCTTTTTAGAAAAGGCTCAATATTTTCCTAAAACAATTTGCATATTCAGTGTCCTACTGAGTATTTGCAATGTGTGTGGGAATAATTAAAAATAAAGTTACTAACAATCTGTTATTACCAACAGCATGTGTTGGTAATAAAGGAACATGTCACCCAGTACAGCAGTGTGACTCCTTGATATGTTCTTAATCAGGCTTTAAATATGGACAGTTCTTCACAGTAGGAGACATTCATTGCTGGTTTTGGTCTCTTTATGAAATTTGTGGACAACTGAGTATCATCAGACATCTGTCTTAATCTTCACTTCAGTGTTTAATGAATTGTTAACTGAATTGTTTACTGAATTTCCCGGAGGAACCTTCCCGAGGGATTAATAAAGTTTTATCTATCTATCTTAAACAGTAAATAGAGTTGAACACTGACCAGAGTTTGTGGAGCTGAGGGTCTGTCGGGGAACAAACTCAGGGCAGTTGATGAGCTGGGAAAAGTCGGTCCGGGGGGACCCCACGATAGGAGGGACTGGGATGGGCCAACGCTCTGGCTCAGTTTTACAGCGGACCCTGTCGTCCACCAGCTCCACCTCTGTACTGCTCTTCAGAGCCTGGAGAGCAGGAGCAGTTATTAACATAAGTAAAAATATACTTTCCCACATCCATGTGTTTATGTATCTGTGTTTTCATGCGGCATTGCTGCAAAAACAATTTCCTCTTTTGGGACAATAAAGATGAACTGAACTCAACTCTTTCAATAAACTGAAGAACACTAACAAAAATTGCCATTTTTGCTCATTAATGCGCACTCAATCAACCAATGCTGCAATACTGGCAATAGCAATATTTGAAGTGTGCAAAGAACGAAGGGATCTCAGCACTTTCCAAACTATATGATCAAATCTAACAGATGAACTTTGCTGATTTTTATTTAAATTATTTAAATTGTAATTAAATACAGAGTGGCATAATTTCTTATGGGTCTGCCACAGTAAGCATTTTTACAACTCTATAATGTTTAAAAATGCACCTCCATGATGAGGTTGATATCAGTGGTGAGGGCCTGGACTCTGTGGAAGCTTGCAATGAGAGAGATGGGGAGGAAGCCCTGCGCATCCATTTTTCTCCTCAGGAAGAAGTCTCTCTCCAGGTTGTGGTGGCTGAAGTAGTACTCACTGGGGGAAGAAAACACATCCCATTTTAAAGGAGCAAACCACCAATTTTACATGTCAAAAATAAGTTTACTATATGTGAGAAGTACTACAACTAGTGAAAATAACTGTAATATATCATTTTATATTTATAAGCTGTTATTTCTTTGTCACCTATGCTTCCTCCTGGAGATGGTCTTGAAGTAAAGTCTAGAAACTAAGCAATACTTCTGTCCTTTAAGCTTTATGATTTATGCTATTTATGCTTTGTAGTAAAGTTTTCATGAGATAGCAGTGCTGAATCACTAAGTGAAACTGAATCAGTTTCAGTACCAGTGGAAAAATGTTATTGGATTTAAAACATGTTTTTCTGCAAAACCCTTGATTCAATAACAGTAATTACAGACTTTATTGATCCCCTTGGGGAAATTGTTGGACAGTACATGTCGGCACTACTCAGGGTTTCAGTGCCCTAAGGGCGACTGTGGCGCAGTTGGTAGGGCATTGGTCTACAAACCCAAGTGTTGCTGGTTCCTTCCCGGTTCTCCTCTAATTCCTGCCCATTATTCTCCAAGGACACCTCAACATGTAGCTAGGAGGAACCAGACAGAACCACTGACCCTGGGGTTCGCAGACGACTGCTGTACCAACTGAGATTTAATTTAATATAAAGAAAAGCAGTAAAATGTTACAAAGAATGTGTTTCAAGAATTTTAGGTCCATCGCAGGGTTCAACGGCCACTGTGTTAATGTAAGGGAGCAACAATCAGACCAAAGAATATTTAAACAAGATTACAAATCTGCCTAAAACAAAGAAGAATTTTCTAACTGGAGCAACAAATCGGTAGACTGGAAGATTTCTCTGTCTATTACTTGTCACAGCACTTAAAATTCATCCCTGCATGCGCACGTGCACACACACATACACGTCTGTGTGTCCAGCGCAGCCTGCAGGCTGTGAGTAGTGGTTGTTTCATGTGGAGTACTGTCGGCTGAGTGAGCAGCCTGAATAACACTGAGGGAGATGAGAGAGGAGAAGACAAGAATGTCTCTACTCCTCCCTCTCTCACCCCTCAGCCTGCATATAACTCATCCCCTGTCCCTTCCAAGGCATGCAGACTATATTTAGGAGTCCACCTCACCCTCCACTATTCTGAATCTGTTGCTGTAGTGAGGCCAAAGCTGTCAGTCTGACAGTGAACGCACGCTGCCCCCTGCAGGACACACTGAAGCCAGAGATTTACTGTCTACACATGCTTTGTTGACTGCTTATCTGTCAGATCTTTCTTTTTCTGTTTGTCTCGGCAGGAGCTAGTGGTTAAAACATAATTTTGACCAGTTCCACCTTGACCTATTTAGCCATTATTTTCAATCATACTGATATGACTGAGAGCAAAAAGAGCTGACATCTCATTCAGAGCTGCATAATACCCATTAATTAAGGCAGATATTGAATATGTGCTCAGCTGCATTATTCCAAAAGATCCAAAGGAGGCTTTATTAGAAGTAAAACAAAACAAACAAACAAAAACAAAAAATCACACAATAAATCCAGAGGAAAGGCCTAAAATTGACTTACTGTAAACTTTATTAGTGGTAGCCACAATGATAGTTGAGAGGGAGTAACTGGCTTATGTGTTAAGCTTCCCAAAAACAATTTTTAGGAAGAAAAGTAAAGTCCAGGTCTTTAATGAAATGCGTTCTATATTTTCTTAAACAAACATAATTTCTACTTATTTTACTTGTATGTGCAAACTTACCTTATTCTATGTGCATATGCATACACACACATTTGTTTACCCACAACCAAACACATACACTTATCTTGTTTTTGATTTCTCTGAAACTAATAATTATTTTCAACACTGATTAATCTGATGGTTATTTTCACTGTTTAAAGATCAGAAAACCCCAGTTTCACATAGCCCAAGGTAACATATTCAAATGTCTTGTTTTGTCTAAAGAAGTTCAATCTGCTGCCATATAAGACAAACTATCCTCTCATTTGTGAAGCCGGAACCAGAGAATGTTTCACATTTTAGCTTGAAAAGAGATGCTTAATGATTCATAAAAACTTTAGGAGACAAAAACAGTAACGTTTGTTATGTTAAAAGAAAGAACAAGAAAAAGGAAAGTTGTCAAATACTCACATTTGCCTTTTGATGTATTCCTTAAGAAGCTTTTCATCCACTTTGTACATCTGGACCTTGTTTCCGTCGTCATAATAGTAAACCATATTGGTCCCAAACTCTGTGTGGACCTGAACCGGGCCGTCAGACGACTGAGAATCCCGGAAGTATTCATAACGCCCTGAAAAAACAAGTTAAACAGAAGAGAAAATTGAGAAACAGTTATTGAACACTGTGGGGAATCAACACATCATCCGTCAAACATTGAGATGTTATTTTCTAGCAAATGAAAACATTACTAAAGATTTTAACCTGGTCCCAGCTTTTCTCTAATGTTGTTATAAAACCTTTACGTCTACCAAAATAAAACTGTGACTCAAAGGTTTTCTAACGGGAGCAGAGGAGTTAAACATTTCACTATCAACATTATGTAACTTTCTGATTGTAGTTCATTGAAAGATTTGGCCAAAGTAAAAAAAAAAAAAAAAAATCATACCTCGTCCACGACCTCTCCCGCGCCCACGACCTTTCCCTCTGCCTCGTATTCCTCCGCGAACACTCCCGCTGTCACTTCTGATGCTCCCAGTATCGTCACCAAAGTCCCGCGGTTCCCTTCTCCAACCTGTGAACAAGAAAACACAAACACTGTCTGTGTCAAATCTTACAGATATTCATGCACTGGTGCCTGATTTAGAAGTTCAGCCAGATATGCCAGTTTAGCCAGATATGTACATGTACGTAAACAATTTTTATGGAGACAATCAAATTTAAGGCTCTGAATAACAATATTTTCGAGCATCGATTAAATCGGATGACTATTAGTGAGAGCTATCAACGGTCAGAAACAGTCGAAAATGCCCATCACATTTTTCTAGAATCCAAGATGACATCTTTATATTTGTTTTGTTGAACAAACAGTCTAAAACTCAAGGATTATCAATTTAATATCAATAATTTAGTTTCCTACTGGTGGACTCAAGTTCTACACATATCTCAAGGATAATGAAAGCAAACAGGAAACATGAGAGTCTCACGGCGGCTCTGTTAATATCCTGTGCGACTGTGCTTGGACTCAGTTCTACTGATGTCCCCAGAACTGTTGATCGCCAAAACTACACTGTCTTTTTGTGGCACAACATGAATCCCATGTCTAATGCAAAAAAATTCACAAAAATAAATTAATTGTTGAGGTATTTGTTTAGGTAAAAGAACATCAGTTTCATATTTGTGCCATGCTTTCCTTCTGCCATGCATTAGTAAGGAAAAGACAGATGGTAGTTGGGAAAAGTGGTGAGCAAAAATGACGTGGTATCACGGGGGCAGAGGGCAAACAGCTAAGCGAGAAGAAGCAAATCAAAGACTGAGGGTGTGAACGGAGAACAATTAGCTGCTGGACACTTACTCCTGCTATCATGTGCCCTGTTATTATGGAGCGTATGATTTGGCGATGTGGGCAAGTCACTGGGCTCTGCATCCGGGCACGCTGGGCCCCCGATGGGCGTCTTGTCGTCGTTGTCCTGGGACACTTCTTCCAGCGGCAGAGAAACCCACTTACGCTTGTTACCTAGCGATGATTGCACACCGAAAACAGAGCTTAAAGACTTTTGTTCCAAAATACTGAAAGTACATTTTGGAACAAATAAAAATCGTCAACTAAACTTTATCATTGTGCGACTTGAAAATAAATATCCACCGGTGACTAATCTTCAGTGTAATGCTCTTTTTTTTCTGACGTAACCACACTTTCAAGAGGTTCTGGATTTGTGGGGTATGTGTTAGTGGTATGGATTTATTTGTGTGCAGGTGTAGGTGTTTTGAATATGTATTTATATTTGTTTTTCCTCTGTTTATTTATGTATTGGGGGGGGGGTTGGCAGCAAGAATTATTCAAGTTTTTCTTAGTTGGTCAAGTCCTATTTACATTGTATGATAGCTGTTTTTTTACTATTAGTAGTCCTACTATGAATTTACTAATCACATTTTACCAAAACTTCAAGGTCTTTCTTTACATGTGCAAACTTTTAAAGATTTCAAAGTCTGTTGGAATCTATTGTGGGTGATCTAGTCTCATTTTGGAGCGAAACTCTTCACCTCATTTTAGGTTTACTCATTTTCATTTATCTTATTGGCTTCTACTGAAATCGGTGCTTGTTATTTCTCTTATTTAAATGCTTACAAAGAAGAGAGTGAATCAGTGGTTGTGAAACAAATAGATGACAGCAGAACATGCACCAACCAGCAATGACCATCCACCATCAACAGTTATTGGCATGCTCCCAATATGCAGCAATTAGGGATACAAGTCATCACTGTCTAGATTCATAAAATCATTTAAAGGTTTATCAGATTATCTACAAAACTGGAACATAACTTCTGAGTTCTAAGTTGAAAAAAAAGTTGACATTCTGGAAATAAATGATTTCTCAAGACAGTGATGAAAAGTGAAATAATAAAACTTGATCATGACTGCAGCCATTATTATCAGCCTTATCCAGACCATTTAAAGGATGGTATTAAACATGCTTCACCCACAGAGAAAAACTCCACACTCTCACCTCCTCTCTTTTTCAGGGCAACACTGTTGGTGTCCTGTCCCAGCTTTGACTCCCCGTCTTTGGGCAGCTCTCCCAGCGGGGTCGGCTGAGCCTGCTGGTTCTCTTTGCTCTCACCAGCGTCATGGCTGCTCTCTGATTTTCTCTCTGTTTTTTCCCTTCTCGTCTCCTTCTCTCTACGTGAGGAGGGAGGTTTCGTCCCATTATTGTTGAGAACATTTTGTTGTTGCTGCAAAGAAACAGAAAAGCCACAGCAAAAAGCAAAAAATGACATCACCATGAGTGCTTCTAAGGTCATCAATTCGTTTTTCAAAGTACCTATATGTACAGTGCTATGAAGAAGTATTTGCCCCGTTACCGAGTTTTTTGTGTGTGACTATTTTGCATATTTGGTCTGTTTAAGTTCATGCCACAGCATCTCAACTGAATTTAAGTCTGGACTTAGGCTACTCCAAAAACTAATTTTTTTTTTTTTGCCATTCACAGGTGGACTTACTGGTGTATTTTGGATCATTGTCCTGCTGCATAACCCTGCTGCTGCATAAATTGTGCTTGAGCTTGATGTCATGAACTGATGGCTGGACATTCTCCTGCAGTATTTTCTGGTAGAGCGCAGAATTCATGGTTCCATCAATTATGACAAATTGTCCAGGTCCTGAAGCTGTAAATCAGCCCCAGACCATCACACTACCACCACCAGGTTTGACTGTTAGTATGATCTTTTTATGAACTGCTGTGTTAGTTTTACATCAAATATAACGGGACGCACACTTCTAAAAAGTTCAACTTTTGTCTCATCAGTCCACAGAACATTGGCCCAAAAGTCTTGTAGATAATCAGGACGAACCTTTGTGGGGGTTTTTTGGTCAGCAGTGCCTTTCTTCTTGGAAATGCCACTTTTGTCCAGTCTCTTTCTTGTTGTTGAATCCTAAACAGTGATCGTATTTACGATTGTTTTCCATCTGTTCTTGAATTTCTTTACATCGCAGGATGATTTGTTGCTTTTTGAGATCTTTTAGCAGGCTTCATTTTGTCTGACAGCTTCTATTTAAGTGATTTTCAGGTCTGACAGTAAGCAGGCCTGGGTGTGGCAAGTAAAATTTCCAAAAGATGCAGTTAATCACAGTTCATTCATGATTTAGCAAGGGGAGGGGGGCAATTACTTTTTCCACACAGCACTGTATGTTATAGTAGTCTGGTCACTGTAACCGTTTCTGCTGTGCACAGCTAAGCTGTTAGAAATGTACAGCTCTCTTTCTTTCCAAAATGCACTCTTCAAACTTCAGCAATAAGCTAAGTCAAGTTTCATATTTACGGCGTATTCAAAACAAATTATCCTTTTTTATTTACTAGAACGTATCATTATGCCAAAGATACCAACTCAATTTAGCTTGGTTCCATATCAGTCGAATTTTGGAGTGCACCTTGCACACTTTGAACAAGGGTTTTACATTGTGACCCCATTTCTTTAATATCCAGGTGAAATGTGACACAACCACTGTGCACAGCAGAAAAAGTTAGAGAAATCAAGACCTACAGTGTCGTCACATTCATATAGGCACCTAAATATTGTGTTAAGATCAGCTTAAAATAAATCAGGAACCTTTAAAAGTAGTCCTGTGATCTAGTAGTTTCTAAATCTGAGTGGAAACAAAATAATTATAGAGATATGAATTATTTTGTTACATGGAATTATGTATCTTTCTAATGTCTTTTGTGACACACTGGAGACTTTTAGTTCTTCGGGTCAGGTCTGGTACATGAGAAACTTACTATTCACCCCCCTGCCCAGTTTGTCAGTTCAGCTCAGCTACACTGCAGCAGTTCCGCACTAAGTTTCTGCATCAGCCTACAGGAATCTTCTGTTTTATGTTTTAATGTCTTGGTTCAACGTGCTACAATCGGTTTCCATCTGTTAAATTTGTTATTTGGACAACAAAAAACAACTTTTACACCATACCACTGTTAAAACAAATGCAGTGAACACTGCTGGATTTTTTTTGTGCTCCATCTAGTGAGCAGAAATGAGAAAAGCATCTCTGTTATCCAAACACTCACTGTTCACTAAAAGCAGCAGAAAGCAACCCCAAATAGATGTTAATCCCATCTGTATGTTTGATTAACTCTGATTTAATTAACACACACATCCATCCACACAAGCTTGCCATACCTCTTTGGCCAGTTCACCAGGTGTGGGCCAGTTTGTGATATCACTGAAGTCACCTGACTGCAAAAAATTGACAAAGAAACATAGACATTAACAACATTAACTCATACATGTAACACGTGTAACGCATGTAACATCATTTCAGTTACATTCACACTGAGTGGTCAGGTCAGGTAGAGTTTAAGTGCCTTTCTGTTAGAAAGCAGTGAAGAGATAAAGGAGGTCAGTGCTCCATCTGTGAAGAAACTGCAAACAACCACGATAAACAGGCAGAGGCACTTTCCACTGCCATGAATTTTGTAAATTTGGACAACCTGATATGAGATCAAGGTTACACAGAAAAGGGTTAAGAGTTAAACTCAGTGCTGCACAGCAAGGTGGGCTGAAAAAATTAAGAAAAACAAAATATCCAAAAGGGTGAACGTTGCTGTGGTTGTGGAGTCAAGCCATTTGATGAAAGACAACAAAATTCATGCTTCAGGGTATTTAGGCTTTTAAACATGTCTTACTGAAGCATACAGACCAAAAAGTTAAAGGCAGTTTATCTAAAAAAGAACAAGAGACTTTTCCTTTCCTTACCACTTGTGAAAATATAATAAAAATATTTATGACCACATCTGGTCACCACTAAAACCAAAATAATAGCAGCTACAAGCCTAATATTTCATTTCTGACCATACAAATCTGAACAAAATCTACAAACATAACTAATGAGCTGGATTTATAGCTGAAACAAAAAAATCTGCGTTTTACTGATTGTCTACTGATAAAAACTGAAAATATAGGCCTGCTGTACTGTTATGTTTACAAAATAATAGATTACTAGTATCAGAAAACATTAATAACTTAAGATTTAACAGTTATTTTGTGTTTATCTCTGTGATAAAACACCTGTTAGTCAGTAAGGGAGTAACAACAGGGTTGAATCCCATGTTTCAAATGGAGTATTTGTTTGTGTTGTGTGTATCCTTCGGCTCCAACAAATGGGATGAATGCATTTCCTTCATAAAACATTTGAAAAGTTGTTTTTTTATTTATTTTATGGCTTCATTTGTTTACTAGCTAGCAGTTTTCTTTGTCACCGTCTTTACTGCTGCATTGCTGTATAATTTATTTGACAAAAAAAAGTATATTTTGGTCATGTAAATGATCATTTTAGAGTCATTGCTGAAATATGCTTATAAAATAAGTGTTTCATTTCTCAAAAATAGTGCAAAAACACATGTTAACTGTACAAACAAATCCTATTAACATCCCGCTTCAAACTTGTCCTGAACACTTAGATTTGCAATTTCACACAGATCTGAAAGTGGCTCATTAAAAAAAAAAGAAGAAAAAAAAACAATGATGGTGACAAACTGACAAATAAAGAATCTTGAATCTTGATAAAGTTAGTAAAGCAAAGTATTTATGCAAACAAGTAACCTATTAAAGTTACTTTTTGGGGATGTTAATGCATGTGCAGCTGCCATTGCACATGCTACTTCACCCTGCTGAACCATCACACACTATTGTTGTACACTGGATGAATATCACATTATTCTTTTCAAACATTTGTACAGCTGCAAACCAAATTTCATTGCACTGCATAATACATGTATACCAATGACAATAAAGAGATATTCTATTCATTCTAAACGCTTGGCAGATATAAAAAAAATGGGTCCAGTAAAGGTGTGGTGATACACTTAGCTCACAAGACGCTACACAATATCATGTTTACTAGAAGGAGACAAGACAATATTCTACACTACATCTACGTCTTTTATTTGAGTAAAAGTCACAAAATAATAAACAACGTAAGTGCTTTTCTTTTTCATCGCAATACAGCTTTTCACCTCAACGAGAAATATTGTCATGTTTTAATAACGCGAGATGCTGCCACACAATATCTCATCACACCCCTAGGGTCCAGCTCTGCATGCAACGGCAGTGTGTAAAAATGATCGGAGGGAAAACACTAAGCATTCAGCTGATGCAGCATCTGCATTAAAGCTGTAACCAGTCAAAAACATAACTTCAGGCTTGAGGAAACAGTGATGAGCATTTTTCACAGTTCATGACATTTTACAGACTAAATGACTAATTGAGAAACCATCACCTCTGACATGTGACTTTTGACTTTAACCACAAAAGTATCAACAGGGTACATTGCAAGTGGAACTCCACAGTATGTTGGACAGATTAAGACCAAGCACATTTGTGTCCTGCCGTGACTACATACATAAAATAACATTTTTACAAGACAGAGGACAATTGTACAAATGACAATTTAGTATTAATGAATTAGTTAGTTAGGTACACCTAGCTAAAACCATTGCAGTGTAACACATTAGCCATATAATAAATTCCCCTTCATGACGGCGATAATGTTCAGTTTCTGTTTAAACTATTTTAGAGAGGTGCTGATTCAGCTGTATGATTATGAAGAATTGGGTCCTTTCATATCACTTAGCTTCCAACTATGAATTTTAAAACAACTGCAGTGGAGAAACTTGTTGGGAAAGCAAACAAAGCAACCAGAGAGCAGTTTAAACCAGCTAACAATCAGCTAGCAGCAGATGTTAATTTCCCATCCTGCACGTCGCTACCTGGGAGAAATTACAGTGGTGAAATATGAACATGTGATCACTTCAAACAGCCAAACATGTTGGTTTATTTACAAGTGAGAGGCAGGCAGTGCTCCAACACAACTATCACGTACGGCTTCTGTTTTGACTAAAGGCTCCATTAAAAAAATATTAACTGAGATGTTAAACAGCAGAGCATAAAGCCGACACGTGCTGATTATTCAGTGTTGTTGCGGAATGAATTATCAAGATATATTACTGACAGTAAATCTGTCATGTGCAGAATTTGGCCACCTGTTTGGTAATTTTGGTAAGCTTAAAAAAAAAAGGAAAAACATGAGAGAGAAAAAAGAAAAAGAAAGGACTATTACCTTGCTGGACTTTCTCGTTCTGGGCTTGCTGGCACGGACGACTTTCAGAGTGTTTTGTTGATCTGCAGATACAAAATCAATGAGTGATAGTGGCATTATTATATTTCCCCGCACAGGCCTAATCCAAAGAGTTTCAATCTTTTTATACAGTCCTAATTTAACAACACCAGTGAGCAGGCTGCCGGCCTGGGAGGTTACTCAACACTGGAGGTAAAAAGTCGAGTCATCTACTGTTGCATGCTCAGCCGTGTTTGTGCAGCATTGAGAATTTCTGTCGGTACAGAATGAACAAATATCCTCCCTCCCAGGGACTTGGTGACTGAACTAGTTGAGTGTTTTGTATACAGCCAGCAGCAAAATGTGGCTGCATCTCTACAGGCAGCTACAGGCTGGGAGTGGCCCTCTGCAGCCTCACAGTCCCTATCGCTTAGCAGAGGATGGTCGGATTGATAAGAGACGCAGGGCAGAGGCTTCCAATGGGAATGGGTGTATGCCTGACCGAGTATGCAGACATCCACCCACAGAGCAGATTGTACAGTAGCACTGTAAAATGATGCCTGTGCTCCTGCCAGTCGAGCTCTTCAAATATAGCTCCCCTCAGTTACTCTCTGACACACATTCACAGCTCAAGTTTGAATTCAACAAGACTGCCGTTTTATTTCAGAGCCAGACAAGTGAATGTGACCACACCAGTCTTATCAATGAATTCTTACAGGTGAAGTGAACTGTCCTGTTTGTTTGAACATTTAAATTGGAACTGAGATGACTGGATAATTACCAAGTTAGCTTATCAGAAGGATCAGAAAGTTAATCAATCAAATTCTGATATCTGGTAGTGAAGTATTAAGGACGTAGTCCAGCAATTTACTATTGAACTTCCACAAACTCTTTCATAAAAAAAGAAAGAGTTGCATTTATCCTATCTTTCAGTCCCAATTATAAGTCACAAACCATAAACCCTGGGTCCTACATTTCCCATAACGCAATAGTGTTGTCTATTATCCTGTTTGAACATGCACATCTTTCAAACTCCACACCCTGAATTTGTATTGCAAGCTTTTTGTTATGAATTTCACAATTAATAACTGTTGGGACAAGAACAGATACTTCAGTACCAAAATTCTGAAAATGTGACAGCACTTGTTTTCCACTGCACCGAAAACACCTCAGTAGCTGTCACAGGTCCTGGTGAATGCATAATAACCCTAGAACTGTAATCTGAGCTTGAACAAAGGGAAGAAGGAAGGCAACACTAACTAACAACATATGGGATGGTACAAGTGCAGGCACAATATAGTTCATTTTAAATAAGATCAATGCCAATTTTGTTACGTAAAGGCTCCATCACAACAAAACGTTTCCAAACCTTTAAAGGACTAAACATGTGAACAGACCCAAAACAATTCATCATTAATTAACAATGTGATAATCCATTAACTGTATAAGCTGTTTATCAAGCAAAAATACAATTATCTGTTGAAGCTTCTCTAATGTGAGGATTTGCTGCTTGTCTGTTTTATATCACTGTAAACTTTTAGTTTTAGACTGTTGATCAGACAAAACAAACACTATGAATACATCACACTTGAAACTGAAAACTTGTAAAGTGGATTTTTAGTCTTTGTTCAGTTAGTCAACTGAAAAAATTTTTTGACTGGCAATTAATAATTTCAGCTATTTCTTAAGAAAAAATACCAACACTATTATTTTTGTCTATCGTATGCAATATATTTTTGTTTTTTATATTGTTGTTTGGGAAAAACAAGACATCTGATGTCATCAAATGAAATCTTGAAAAATAACTGTCACATGTAATAAAAACATCACTAATCAATAACAATTCATTAATCAAGCAAACATATAACATGATTATTGGCATCTCTTGGCTCCAACTTCTCAAATTTGAGAACTTTTCTGTGCTATAGTAATAAAAGCTGAGTGGTTTAGCTTAGTGGTGATGCACTTTAGCTAATTTTCATGTATAATAATCTATATTTTTCTGAATAGAAAACTATTTTTTATTTGTTTGTCAAATCTCTGAGAGCTATGCTATGTTCTCAGACACAATACTTATTCACTTATATTGTTGTATAATGCAAAACTGACAGATGCACCCCTCAAAGCAGTCAGACCCATCCAAAGTTGATATAATCATTAGTTTGCAGCCCTAAGCTTATTTAGCTTTTACACCTGTCGGGCTACCTTCTTCTTCACATACTTTGCTTTCACTTGCTACAGCAGAGAGCAGACTGGTGGGAGGAACTGCACGTAGCCAGGCCATTGGACATGCAAAACGTGTCTTTACAGTAGCAGGAACAGTTAGCCTGGCTGTCTTAGCTTTTACGCACAGAGTCATCCCTGCAGCGCGATCCTGAAGCTGATCCTGGCTCTAATTGTGGCCCCCCTCCCTCCCCATGTGCTGTATTTAACCGACACTCAGTCACTGACATTTCCAAGAAGGGAAAGCAGTGGGGGCAGCTAGCTGGTAGTAGCTAAGTTACAGGCTAAAGAAGTAGCAGTTGTCAGTAATCAACACGTGGTGCTCCGGAGCAATCCGAGCACAGAGGGGGGATGGGGGCAAATATGCTACCATCAATACCTCTCGACTGTCCTGACATTCACGTTTATGCACTTCATTCAGCTCTTTAAGCAAAAAAAAAACCAACAACCTAAATGAGCTATGACAGACCCGTGCAATGCAGATTAAAGCTGTCAAAGTGCTACAACAACGTTGTGAGGCAGCTGCGTGCTGAGCTGTAACCATATTGTAAACTTTAGTCACCATACACACAAGCCATCGTGTGATGAAATATACAATAATCTGACCTTTCTCCTGGGAGTTGATGTTGTTGATCGGCACCCTGCCCGTTGTCCTCTTAGTCCACGGGTTGACTTTCGGTGGAGGAGCTTCAACAACTTTCCTCTTTACCGTCTCAACAGCCGAGTCAGCGGTGCTGCTTTGGTCGTTTTCTTTATCGTTTTGTTTGGTTTTCTTGTGTATGTCCGTGGGGCTCTTGGCTGCCTCGGAGCTGTGGCCATCTTGTAGCTGTTTTTCCGAGCCTTTCTGTCCCTCGGACTTGTTTTGGTTCTTCTCCTCCGCTCCTCCGCCGGAGCTGGCCGCTGTCAAACCCGAATCAACCTGACTACACTCAACCTCTGCGGACATCCTGCTAGTTTCCTAACAGCACACAGTGTTAAATCCAGTGTGAATTTTTGGTCCTTGCTCTCTTTTCCCAGAGAAAAAAATCGCAAAAAAAGTCTAAAGGGGATGACCACATCCACAACTTGAAGTAAACAACTTTTGGGCTGGACCTCGCTAGCCAGCTAGCCAAGTAGCTTCTGTAGCTAACTGTTAGCTAGCTGAAGCAGAAGTCAGCGAGCCCGAGCTAAATGTTGCCGTTTACCGCCCCGATCGACAGTTTCATATCAACAAGTAGTTACCTCTGACTCTGTAGTCGGTCACCATGTAAAAGCCACAGCTGAACTAATTCACCTGTGAGTTTCTGTAACTTAAAAAAAAAAAAAAACTACAACAGCTACCTCCTCCCTGTCTCTGCTTTCAACTCCACGCTAAGAGCTCGTGTCCCCTGCTTCTCTGGCTGTAAACAGTGACTCTGCTGCCCCCAGCGGCCACTCCGAGGCACTGCAACACCATTACTTAAAGCGCCTCACTCAAATTTTCACACACAGTATATATCATACTAAACTTTTCGTGAGCTTCCAACAACAAATTTAAACAATATATATATATATGTGTGTGTGTGTGTTTTAGCAGTTATTTTATTTATTAAAGCAAATCCAACACCTGTATAGAATATAACCTTTACTCAAACACAACTTACTCCATACTTCAGAGCCATCACTGGACTCTTCAAAACACTGTCCCCCATCATTCTAACTGTCCCACCCCTCCCCCACCAACTTAAATTACTTCCACGATCACCCCCACAGACACACACACACACACACACACACACATTCACTGACAGTTGCTGACTATGTGTGATAGTACAAAAATCATTCTACTTAAATAATTAAAAAAATTCCCACTGTGGAAATAAATAAATGTAAGTACACTATTTATTGTTTACTAGGTTATTAGGACTTTTAAAAACTTTTTTTAATCAAGCCTTTTGTAAACAAATATATAAAGTGTTCAAGTTTATACGTTTTTCCACACTGTTTTTTGAGCCTCAATGCACATCTTGTTAATTCTTACTTCTGACCTTTCTGTGGTTATTCTCTATATTTGTAGTTATTTATGATTAATGTGTGTTTCTTCTTTTCTTGTAACATTCTCAGGGATGAAAGTTGTATTACACATGTGGAATGACAGTAAAGGTGTTCTATCATTTATGTGAAATTAATTGCCGCTTAAATTGAATAGCTAGTTGTTTTAGCTTTTAGCAACCAACAACCAAGTACTTACCTGAAAAAGTATTCCATTAGAAGTAGGACCACTTCATATTCTTTACTCAAGCTGAAGTATGTGCTCTAAAATCTATTTTAAGTATGTACTTTAAGTAAGTATGTACTCTACTAAGAAACTGAACAGACCAGGCACAGGTCAGGGGGAGCTATGGTCTCTGTATGATGTGTTAATATTGTCTTGTGGTTGCATGAGTCTTTCTACTACTCTATACTTATAAACAATGTGTGTTTACCTATATATCACATACTTATATTCATATATTCAATGCTTAGTGCATGGTCACAGTTAAGGATATTTTGATTAGTGTTCCAACAAGTTCTTGGGAAAGTGAGCTGAGAATGGTTCAGTGGGTCTGCTCTCACAGAACAAAAAAGGTAATCGTCCAGAACTGTAAAAGATCATTATTCACATGAGATCATTTTGCCATCATTCTCTTCACATGGTAGTTTTTAGGGCCTGTGTATGTGTGAGTATGTGAGAAGAGGAAAGCTATAAAATGAGGATTGCCTTTAGGGTGGGGCTCTCTTCTTCTTGGCCATCAGAGAGAGGACATCACTGCATCTGTATTTTGCATTCTTTTTATATTTAGTAATAAAGTTTAGAGTGAATTTAAAGTCCAGTCTTCTAGTGATCTTTGCAAGTATAGACACAACAGTCTCACACTGGTTGAGTGTGAATATCTTTTGTTTAAAAGTCACAGAACCACAAACATTTCAAATAAGACCAAAAATAGACACGCAATGTCCACAAAGAGACAACAATAACCAATAAGAAGCACATGACAACTAAAAATAGGCACTAACTAAGGCACAGAATGGCCAAAAACATTTGAAAAATGACTAAAAAAAAGATGCAAAAACCTAAAAACCAAAAAGAGCCTAACACAGATGTGTCTCATACATAAGATTTCTGCAGAAATCTAAAATGTTCAGGCCTTCTTAAGTTTAATTCATGAAGATTCAAGGAGAGAATAACATCAAAAAAGAAATTTACCCTTTAGTCACTAAATGTTGGGGCCTACACACCAGTGAATCCAAACATTTTAAAAGAGAAAATATTTATTGTGGACTCATTTCATGTTTGTTGTAAGTTGCAAACCCCTCCTTATATGCTAGACTTTTAAATCCAAAATAATATAACACTCTTTACTAGTACACGGCACGCCCCTGGGCCTGCCAGCAAAGTGATCCAGTGCCCGTTGGTCAGGCCAGGGGAGGACATGGTCCCCCCCAATCCCCACTACTATCACCGCAGTGGGGCTTCTCTGTCTGCTCCAGGAACTGGCAATGGACCGGATTCGAACCAGGCCTGATTCATTGATGGGTTTCAGTGCATATAGTGCATACAGCAAGGGCCATAAGGATATGGATGAGCGAGTTTGGTGTGGAGGAACTTGACTGGCCTGCACAGAGCCCTGACCTTAACCTAACTGCATGTCTTTGAATCAAAAGGACTAAAAATCCATCAATGTTACATGGAAGGTGATATACCACATGTGAAATTTGCTTCCTTTCTGTTTTTAGTTTATTCCCAGTTTAAAGTGTATATTTTTATATTGTACCTTAGCTGAAAGTTTAGATTTTTATATTCTATTTATATATACTTTTTTGCTTATTCTGTATGCCTTTTTGTTCTGTACTGATTAAGCTGGAGCCACGTCAACTCGTCTCTCTGTGTACCTGTACAGTATATAGCAGAGATGACAATAAAGTTTACTTTGACTTTGACTTTTTGACAATGTACCTTGGTCCCAGAGAGTTTACCACCAGAGGGCAGGAAATTAACACAAATCGAACAAGCAGTTCAGTGTAAGTGGTTATAAACTAGACACTTCTTTGGACATTGGTAACAGAGTTTGTTAGTTTGGCCTGAGAGGTGAACATAGTCATGGGTTTGTCAGGTTTTACAACTATAGGTGTTCCAGTATAAGGCTGTATTTTTCTTTACAATGAATCCATGTGGCAGAACCAAACCAACTATGTGTTGAAATGTTCAGTAATTTCCTAAAACAGTTGCTCATTGTCATTTTGATATAACATGACTCAAGTAGGAGGAAACTGTACCTTTTGGAAGCTATTTTTAGCAGCAGGTTACTTATGCAATATTTTGTTTAGGGTCATTGTTCTGCTGCATCACCCAGCTTCTTCTAAGTTTTAGCTTGCAGACAGCCATCCTGACATTATCATGGCATTATTGTACCTTAATAAATTTGGGAATTCATTTTCCCCTCCACAATGGCAAGCTGTCCAGTTGCAGAGGCAGCGAAGCAGCCCAAGATCCTGATCCTCCCCCCACCATACTTCACTGTTGGGATGATGTTTTAATGTTGGCGTTAGTGTTGCATGTTACCTCCTAAAAAAGGCATTGCAACACACCTTACATTTGCCAAAGACCACCTATATATATGTAGAAATACCAAAATATTAATGGGAAAAAGATTTGTGGACCGATGAAACTATGGGTGAATTGTTTGCAGCACTAGACATGGTGTAAAAAGAGAACCACACACCTATGCCTAGATTGCAAGTCAATAGAGATAGAGACATTTTCGACTTTTGCGCCAGGGCTGCTGTGTTTGTCTGGTATCCACTTCTCATAATACATCTAATACGTGCATATAAACATCTAATACACGCATGTAAAATCATAAAATAAATAAAACACATAAATTACTTCTATATTGAGAAAAACAGTAGCACTGCGCACATATGTATAGATACATTTTTCTTATGCTGCCTGACCACAAGATATGAATACACAAATGAAAGGAAAAGTGTCTCTGACAGCTACTAGCTCCCGCAGCAATTACTATCATAGTATTAGTTTCTAAAAGACAGAGTGACGTTTTATCTAGCTTAAAAACTAAATGCACTGAACTAAATGTACCGAAGAGAAAGTGTACAATACTGTGCAAACTATTTAGTACATTTTAAATTCCTATCCATTATGCAACAGTATCAGGTAGGTGTCTGATAGGTCCCAGATTCATTATACAGCATGACAAATATACCAAACATACATCCAGAGTCTTTAAGAAACCATGTTTAGAGATAAGAAGGAGATAATAAGGAGACCTGCAACAGATGTGAGTTTCACAATCATGGTGTCAATGTGGGATTACTTAAAGACACTGAAGACCCTGAGAGAGCCTACATAAGACAGACTAGCGGTCATAAGTTCTTCAAGATGCTTGGAAGTAATGAAAAACTGTGCACCTAGGAGAACTTTTTCTTTTTTAAAGGCAAAAGTTGGTCACACCAGATATTGAACGTGTTCAGTTTTTTTCTGTTTACTTGACTTTGAATGAATTTAATTCATAAATAAAAAATATTCATGACATTAGTTACATTAGAAGCATCCTCTCATTTTGCTTTTAGTTCCTAAAACATCTGTACAACACTGGATAAAAATTTGGATGCACAAATACACTAACCTGACTTTTGTTTGTCCTTTAAAGTAACATAGGATGTTATAGAATATATCACACCTTTTCAAACTATACAACAAACAAGCCAATCATTCAGGTTCTGAGAAATTGCTTTTAGGTAAGTATCTGGGGTTATTTGAGGTCAGATCCACCTGGGTCCTACGTGCTGGCTGGTTAGTACAACAACAATAACAATGCCCTCTGACTGTGTTTCACTGGTGAAGCTTGCCAGGCTCCCCCATCCAAGAGTCTGAAATGTGTCATAAGGATACACTACACCTTAGTCAGGTGGTGTGCCCACAGAGTCACTGGAGCACAAACGAGATGGTGATAACCAGCCTTCGGCCAATAGAAAAAAAAAGCCTTTGGACACTGGACCTACATGGGATAAGATTGCATGTTTGGTATCCAGTCATTCTGTGGTTCACCCTAGACGACATTGTCAAAGGTGTCAATTTAAAGGCTTGGTTGCCTGCTCATGCATATTCATAAGTTATCTATTCATCCAAAACTATTTATCACATAGACATGAGATGTTTGTGTTTTTAATTAGGTTAGATATTTTTTTTATTCTTTGTCAGACCAGAAAAGCCAACCATTGCACATTGGTTTTGTGGCTGATGTCAGCTTCAGAGTATTTAAAGTTGCATTTGATGACAGCACCCACCGGAGAGAGAGATTAGTATATTAGACTACAGGGGAAACCGGTAACTTTGCACTATTGGTCACATGGTTATTGGCCATCCTGGAGGAACTAGGACATCTCCTCAACCCTTTTTAGTCGGTATTGAATCATGTAATTAAGGGCAGGACTCCCTCAACAGTGGGGCCAGGTTGGTGTCACTAAGAGTATCACACACTTCCAGCTGAGCACACAGGAGAAGGATGAATGTGTTAACAGTTCTGGGTAAACATAGGGAAAGGTAATAAAAGTTAAGCATGATGTTTTGTTTGACGTACAGATATTAAACATAAATATATGTATACATATCCTTTTTTGAAGTGGTTAAACATAAAGATATTTTCCCAATGTAGTAACAAAGATGGCATGTTTACCTGTTATTCCCTCTAAGCTAAATCCATTTCTTTTGTTTTGAACGGTGATACCTTCACATAATGAGGATGCCACATGCAACACTGACTGAACCACTTAAATAATTTAGAGTCTTGTTTCATCGGATACCAGCAACTTTAGACTTTGACGTATGGCTTACAGACTGACTGTATGTGTAATTGATGAGATGGTGAGTTGTACTTCATCATTCAACAGAAGCTGCATTGAATAGAAGTTGCTAAAGCATGCCTGAACTCAACAAAATAATACAACATATTACAGTAGGTGTGTTAATACTGCCGTTTTGCAGTTAGTGGTCATGGTGAAGTGCATGACTCTACTTTTCCCTACTCAATTCTCCATTTATTAAAGTAAATAACCTTGTACAAAAATATTTCAACAGCCATTGTGTGATTCAAAATGAGGCCAGGTTTTAAACCTTAAGGCTCAAAGCAGAATGAATTTGAAAGGCAAAGCATTGCAAAAAGTCTTGACACTATTTAGTGATTCCATGACTAAAGGCAGTGTGTCTGCACTAAGACCCAGCTTGGAGCAGCATTCAATTAATTATTAAAAAGGAGCATTCTTCCAACTAGGCTAGACTGATATTTTGTTTACTTCTATGAAATTCTATCACTTCTGATGTGACAGTTAATTCATTATCTCATTGGTGACACTATTTTTGAAGCTTTTTTAGTTTTGTTTTGATATAAACTTTGCAAATAATACTCTGTTCTCAAGTCTTTTTGTGTATGAGAAGAATTTTAGATTTTTGAGCAACATTAGAATAACTTTGGAGATTAATTTGACAGTTTGTATTCAAAAGTTATTTACCACTGTAAAATATGTCTTAGAATTAAACAAAAAATGCCAACGTATAAATGTTATGTTGTGTTCAGAGCCTGTGTGGATTGGCAGATTCTGCTCACAGTGACGTCTCTCAGCAGTCCCTAGTTATAGTTACCAGTCTCGGGTTCAACACTCATGCACTATTCATTGGTGTATCGCATCACTCCTGCCCAACTCCAGACTTGGACAAACTCAATTCTTTTCTGTACAACTTTACTTTGTGGCCTTATTCTTACAGCGGTGTATATGTCTAAAATGTTTATGTAGTATTGCTTCCCTTTCAGAGAAAAATAAACAAAGTACTGGGACCGTTTCCCTTGCAGGAAACTACTAACTTGGAGCTACTCATCGGAGGGAGACAAGAACACAGTTTTCTTGTATGGTACGTATGATCAAATTATATTATTTCATTAGCAAAATTACGTTAAGTAAAGATGAAATGTAAATACCAAAGTTTGGCATTTTGAGCTCAACATTTTACAGCATATTGTAAATAAACTAATTAAAGTTTTTTTTCTGATTAATATTTGGTCTGTTAATTTGTTGCTAAAGCTAAATTGTTTTGTTCAGATACTGTAGAAATATTTCTAACTTGTTCTAGGTCTGTTGCAGTTATTTAATATATAATAGCTTTTTTACCTATTGACCTATTGTTTACCTATTCCAAACTTCATGAGTATTTCCTATGCAATGTGTAGGTCAAAAGGATGTTTTGTTTTGGGCATTGTTTTGCTGAGGTCTTAGATTTGACTAAGTTGTAAACACTGACATAACTAAATCATATGGTGTGTAGATGTGTTTAAACTTGGTTTCTGTTTTTGACTATAACACCCAAGTCTGAAATTGTACAAAAGTTTATCAAAATAAGTTAGGATGTTTGGGAAAAGTCGCAGGTCTTCATGAAAGGCTATAAGTCATCTGTGTATACCTTGGAAAATGTCAGTCTTGTAAAGAATTTGCACACTTTATCATGTCATACACATTTTACATCAATTAATTTAATGTAATTATTTTTCACAATGCACGTGAAATGTATCCTCTTTAATTGCTGTATTAAGGTCACCTGATTTGAATAATTTAAAACCCCTTTGAAGGCTAAACCAGGGTGTGGTAGCGCACAGGCACCCTTCTATGATAGTAGACATGCAGTGTTTAAGTTCTACCATGACACATTGAAATATGTTTTTGAAGTCTGAAGACTTAGTTTTGAATACATATACAGTCAGTGTTTTCAATGTTATTATAATAATTTAGCCATTTTCCAATTAATCTTGGATTTTTCCAAGCGATTACTTGTTAGTGGAGCCTCATTGTTTCTGTTGTGGGTAAACAGGCTTGTTTTTGCGCAATAGGTTTTTGTGACTAATCAGGCAGTAGACATTCAGCCCAAGCTTCACTAAGATAGAAATGAGATCAACATGCATAAAACTCAACTTATTAACTTATTGCAAGTAGTTTATGATGCACATATTTAAGTTAGGGTTATCTGTCTATTGCCTATGAAATAATAAATCACTTTTTGTTAGTTCCACAGAGCACAGAAAAGACAGTTTTGAACCATGAAGCGCAGTAAGCACCGTGGACACAAGGAGGACAAGAATGGAGGTATCAGTATCTAAAATGGATGTAAGGGGATTAGGTCAAAGGAGCAAGGAAATCCTGGCTAATATTACAAACTCATGCTGGCTTACAATCCTTTTCAGCCCACGAGAGGACAACTTAAAAAATTACTTTCTTTTATTTATTTATTATTATTCTGCAACATACAAATGCACTATTATTTTACTTTCCATATTTCAAGTTAAATTGCCTGGCTTGTAGTAAAGATCAGGGTAAAACACAAAATAAATTACTATAGTTCATCAGAAAGACTCATAGTGCAATTACTGTCTGTACTAAGCTTTTATTGTCACTTTTTACATATCTAAATTTTCTATACCAAAGTTGTTCATATGGTATATCTGTCCTATGATCTCCAGATGAGCCAGCCATTCTAGAGACAGAGAACCTGGATCGCCAGGGCACATTCTTGAAAGGAGGCCCAGATCCTGACACCATCTCACTGGCCTCAGTCACAGCTGTCACCACCAATGTTTCTAATAAGAGGCAAGCGTGGTTCTGTTGTACATCTGTTGGTGCACACCAACTGTCATCTGTCTATACGTGCATTCTCACTGATATTTGTCACCTTATTGTCTTTTAGGTCAAAGCCAGACATAAAGATGGAGCCCAGTTCTGGAAGACCAGTAGATTATCAAGTATGAGAAACCCCTCTTTTTATGACCTCAGGACTCTTCCTAGTGTATAATGAGTAGTTCTAGAGTATATTAATGTTATTATACTTTCACAGATATTGTTTATCTCAATTTTAATTTGGCAGTAGTTTATTTGTGACACTATTGGTACAATAGTGGTAAAATCAGTCAAACAGCTAGTCTGTCAATAATCTAATCATTTGATTCCAGGTGAGTGTGACAGTGATTGAGGCTAGACAGCTGGTCGGACTGAATATGGATCCAATGGTGTGTGTGGAGATTGGAGAAGATAAAAAGTACACCTCAATGAAGGAATCAACTAACTGCCCATACTACAATGAAGTGAGTCATTACAACATATTGTATCTATATTAATTTATGTTTGGGATAAATTTACTATGTATTCAGAAGGACCCATTACAATCTCTTCTCTTTCCTAGTATTTTGTGTTCGACTTCCACGTCCCTCCAGATGTTATGTTCGACAAAATCCTTAAGTTGTCTGTAAGTTGTTTAATTCATAACAGTTTAACACAAAACGGATTCATGTAAATACTTGTTTTCCACAAGACAAGTGCATTTAATTTAGCAATGTTTAATTCCCTGAACCAACTTTTAGGTAATCCACTCTAAAAATCTTCTGCGAAGTGGAACACTGGTTGGAACATTTAAACTGGATGTTGGAACAGTCTATTCCCAGCCTGGTAAAGAATCAAAGCTTTATTGATTCAGCCTCATTACTGGAAATCATTGTGAAAAATTCAGATATTTCAATGTTTGTCTCTTCTTTTTCAGAGCACCAGTTTTACCACAAATGGGCTTTGTTGTCCGACCCTGAAGACATCACAGCAGGTTGTAAAGGCTACATTAAGTGTGATGTTGCAGTTGTGGCCAAAGGAGACACTATAAAGACTCCACACAAGGCTAATGAGTCGGATGAAGATGACATAGAGGGGTAAATAAAATTTTGTGGTGCATGATTCATGATCGGTTTACACAATGCTTAGTAAAACATAACAGATCTTTCTCTTAGCCTTTACACTTTATGCAGAAAATTCTGCAATACATCTTGTTCATCATGTACCACTTTTATTTCAGCAATCTCCTAATACCAGAGGGAGTACCTGCAGAGCGGCAGTGGGCTCGCTACTACCTGAAGATCTACAGAGCCGAGGGACTCCCCAGAATGAACACGAGCATCATGGCCAATGTCAAGAAAGCCTTCATAGGAGAAAATAAAGACCTGGTTGATCCTTATGTCCAAGTACAGTTTGCTGGGCAGAAGGTAAAATATTTAAAAAATTGCAAAACATTTATTTCCCATTGTTTTTTGTAAGTATCCAACTTAAGATAATGTGTAATTACAGGGGAAAACATCAGTTCAGAAGAGCTGCTACGAACCTATCTGGAACGAGCAGATTGTTTTCACTGAGATGTTTCCACCACTGTGCAAACGCATGAAGATCCAGATCCGTGACTCCGATAAAGTGAATGATGTTGCTATAGGAACACATTTCTTAGACCTAAAGAAGATTTCCAATGATGGGGACAAAGGTGATTTATCATTTGCTCTTTAAATATTTTTCCAAAAACTTCTTCTTTGACCTGGATAGAAGCTTGTAGGCAGGATCATTTTTATGCCATTTAAGTACAGATGATTTAATTTGGATATAAGATGAGTTTGAGCAACTTCTACACAGTTGTAAACAGTAAGCATGCATACTTTTTATGTCAGTCATAAGTACTGATTGCATGGTTCTGCTATCAGTAGATCTATACTTTCCAAATTATGTAATGCAGATTATATCTGTTCTGTATTTAATAGGCTTCCTTCCCACATTGGGGCCTGCCTGGGTTAACATGTATGGTTCGACACGCACCTACACCCTGATGGACGAGTACCAGGAGTTAAACGAAGGGCTCGGAGAAGGGGTGTCCTTTAGGGCCCGTCTTCTCATCAGCCTTGGCGTGGAGATCTTAGACACTTCCTCACCTGAGATCACCAGCTCCACAGAGGTGCAGGTGGAGGGAGTACCCAACATTTCAGAGGTGAGTCCCTGTTTGGATGGGCAACCATGCAGAGCAACCTAATTGTTACTATTCTTGATAGATCATTGTGCTGTGGTTGTTGTAAATTATTGATTATGTTTATTTAGCCCACCGTATGCATTATTAACATGCTGTTTGCATTAATGTGGCGTCTTTTTGTTGGTGGACAATGTAAGTCACACAGCAAATTCAATTGAGCACATGGGACCAGTATCCTCAGAGATGTAGTTCTCATTGTCCGACAGCTCTTATTATAGCACTTTATGTGTTATAAAAGTGTAACAGCTGTCAAAATGTGATTAATTTCAGTGTCTTGTTTAATTTCAAAGTTTTATTAAATAAAAAAGTGAAGAAGGTAGAACAGGTTTTACCAACATTCAGAAACTCAGACTTGTTTTGTTTATTTTACAGGCCGCAACTGGAAAGGTTGAGGAATTTTTCCTCTTTGGGTCTTTTCTTGAGGCCACAATGATTGACAGAAAGATTGGTGATAAACCCATCAATTTTGAGGTCACTATAGGTAATTTCTATTATCAATTCATTAAAAGATCTGAAAATATTGGACTTTCCAGTTTATTTTAAGTGATATTTTTGGAAAGAATTCAGTTTTTTAACATTTAATATTGCAACTATTAATGTTTCTGTTTTCAAGGTTACTACGGAAATGAGATTGACGGTGTTATCAGGCCAAATGCGAAGGGAAAGAAGGGTGGAGGTAATGGTGACGAAGAGGAAACTGAATTGATCCACAACTCCAGTGATGAGGAGATTGAGGATGATGGAGACCTGAATTCAGTGGCAACTACTCCTCCCATGAAACCTGTTGTCACAGACAGGTCAGGGCAAAAACATTACCATTATACCTTATCTATTTATTCCACAGCTTTCCTGTTTGAGAAAATGTATTTCTTACTTGAATCCACAGAAACTACTTCCACCTTCCTTATTTTGAGAGGAAGCCATGTGTCTACATCAAGAGTTGGTGGCAGGACCAGAGAAGGAGGCTGTACAATGCCAACATTATAGACAACATTGCTGATAAACTGGCAAGTCACACACACTTATTAGTAGATTAGTTCAGTTTTATTCATTGGTTTGTTGGAAGAATATACAGCGTATCCTTTTTAGTGAGTCTTAAGAAACAGTTGCAACAGATAGCAGTGTTACTGTACAATTATCTTCCATCTACCATTGCTTCTACAGGAGGATGGCCTAAATGATGTGCAAGAAATCATTAAGACAGAGAAGGCCTACCCTGAGCGCAGACTTAGGGGTGTCCTTGAGGAACTCAACCAAGGATGCAGGTCTGTGAGCCACATATTATAATAACATGTTGCACTTATCTTGTGCTGGGGTATATATTTAACACTTCTTGGCCTGTTCCTCTTTCAGTCAGTTTCTTTCTCTGGCAAACAAGGACCAGAATCAGTCTGGCAGAACCAAACTTGACAGGGAGAGACTGAAGCTGTGCATGTCAGAAGTGGTACGTGAAATAAAAGTGAAGCAATCCTGTTCTTGTACTTTTTTTATTCTAAATACAGTATATGTGCTATCTTGCTAAATGTCAGACTGTTTCTGGATTTAGGAGACCATTGGACAGCAAGCTAAGGCCATGAGGACGCAAGTGAAGAAAAGCACAGTGAGAGATAAACTGAAACTGGCCCAGAACTTCCTCATAAAGCTGCGCTTCCTGGCTGATGAAGTAAGAGTTACTGTATTACGTCTGCACAAATACCATTTGTTCTCCATGCTGTTGCATGGTGGTCATTTGATGTTTAATGTGAAAATTTCCTCTCCTACAGCCTCAACACAGTGTTCCTGATATTTTCATATGGATGATAAGTAATGGGAAGCGCATTGCTTATGCACGTGTCCCATCCAAAGACCTCCTTTATTCCAGTATAGATGAGGAGAGGGGAAAGGACTGTGGCAAAGTCAAGACAATCTTTCTCAGGGTGCGTTTACACTGCTTAACATCGTAACATAATCAGAAAGTAGTTAATTTAATCTTTTATGTTTTTTGACATATTTATTAATTTGTTTTGGTGTTATAAAGCAATTTTTTCCTGATTTGCTAAAGATCCCTGGAAAGAAAGGTTTTGGGCCTGCTGGTTGGACTGTACAAGCCAAGCTAGAAATTTACCTGTGGCTGGGTCTGAATAGACAGCGCAAAGACTACCTGAGTGGACTCCCCAATGGATTTGAGGAAAACAAGTTGTCTAAAGGACCTGGTCTGCCATCCTCACCTCCCATCAGCCTCACCTACATGAGTAAGACCATCAGCCAATTCAGTATTTCTCATGTGAAGTTATTTGCAGCCTCAAATATAGACTTTTATTCTAAAATTAGATATCTGACACTTTGTTTTACATTCTGTATACAGAGATATAAGATGTGCAAGAGATTCATTGACAAACCATTTTCATCCACCAGGTTCTACAGCTTGTTTCTAAATGTCTTTGAATGCACACCTTATGTGTGATTTATTTACTTATTAATTGGTTTATGAATGTCTGTATCTCTCCACAGTGAAACAGATCTTTCAGCTGAGGGTCCACATGTATCAGGCTCGCAGCCTGTTTGCTGCTGACAGCACAGGTCTGTCCGACCCCTTTGCAAGAGTCTTCTTCTCAACACAAAGCCAAGTCACTGAGGTGAGCTCAGTCAAAAAGCCTACCATTTAATGTATAGCAGATGTACTACATCATCTTAAATGTTTATTTTTGTTGGTCAGGTGCTGGCTGAGACTCTCTGCCCCACATGGGACCAGCTGCTGGTCTTCGAGAACGTAGAGCTGTTTGGAGAAGCCAACGAGCTGAGAGATGACCCTCCCATTATCGTCATTGAAATCTACGATCAAGACACAGTGGTAAGAGTTGTTCGCAAATAGTTTCCATTTGAATTAATCTGAGCCAAGAGTCCGTTTCAGCTTGAATTTCCAGATAGCAGCAGCCTTCTCATGCTTGTCCATCTTTATCACTTAATAATTTCAGTCTGTCTGTCTTTCACTTTAATTGTTTGACTAAACATGTCACTTAAATACTGATGAGTCTAAATCCAGTATGTGATATGTTCTTAACATTGTGTTTTGCTATTACTTGTTACTGTAAAATGGTTGAGCACTTTAAATGTTAAAGTTTTTAATGTGTACCACATTTTTGTGTCAACCTGTTATGAATTATACTTGACAGAATGCTTATGCTGACTGACAATTTTTATATTTGCTCCTGTCAATAACGTCATTGTTTGGGATGACCCTTTGGATAAGTAGAGTGTGGATTCTCATGGCTTGGTGTACTGTAGAAGCACTGTAATGTGTGCAGAGTAAATACCATTAAAAGGCATGCAAGAGGAATATGCGTGTCACTGGACTTCATGCTAATTTATATCAGTCCAGAAGGATTATTGACTTATACCTGTTGCATTCCTTTAACTAATATTGTGTTTTTTGTATGTGGGCAATATAGAATTTGGACTCTTAATAACCACTAACTGCAAGAGAGATCTAATAGTTTATTTTTACACATTTTCAATAATCACTCACTCACCTTTTGACATTCTATGTATGTCTGTTTTGCAGTTCATTGGTTATTCTAGGGATCTTGCTTTTGTTCATTTTTCTTTTGGGCTCTTTTTTCTCCAGTGTTTTTAATGTCTATGGTCTGACTAGAAACATGTGCATATACTGTAAAGCCATGTCTCTTCTTGCTGATAGGACAAAACACGTAATGATTCCACCATGTTTAATTACTTTATTTTTTTTATAAATCCATTGTAATATGCTTTAAAGATTTATGTTTTGGTAGCCCCAGACAATCACTCTTTCAAATATTAAAACCATTCTTTATATTTGTTGTGTTGACTTGTAAGGTTTCATTTATCATATGCTTCTAGGGTAAAGCTGACTTCATGGGTAGAACTTTTGCCAAGCCTGTGGTCAAGATGGCGGATGAGCACTACGGACCCCCACGCTTTCCTCCGCAGCTGGAGTACTATCAGATCTACCGTGGGAACTTCGCTGCTGGAGAAATGCTTGCAGCCTTTGAACTGCTACAGGTTGCTTTATTAAATTGCTGACACTATTCACTTGAGACCTTATGTTTCCATCACTACAGTAGATGTATAATACTTCTATGTGGCATCTGTTAGATTGGCCCCAATGGGAAAGCTGACCTTCCTCCCATAGATGGCCCCACAGATACAGACCGTGGCCCAATCATGCCTGTACCACTGGGCATCAGACCAGTGCTCAGCAAATACAGGATTGAGGTGAAGACTTCATATGAACAATATAATAAAAAATTTAATTTAAACAGAAAAAAAAATGCCAATAAAATGACTCAGCATTGCTATCCTGCAGGTTTTGTTCTGGGGCTTGAGAGACCTGAAGAGAGTGAATCTGGCTCAGGTGGACCGGCCTCGGGTGGACATCGAATGTGCCGGGAAGGGAGTTCAGTCTTCTCTCATCCCCAACTACAGGAAAAACCCCAACTTCAGCACACTTGTCAAGTGGTTTGAAGTGGTATGCTTTCTATTAACTACTAGTTATAATTAACATTTACTCCATTACTCTATGTTTACTTTCCACTCACACAATTAGAAAAGAATCATTGTGTGTACTGATGGTGAATTCCTATGAACTTTTACTCATCAGTTCTTTTAATTCTGGATTTTGTGTGTCAGGATTTGCCAGAGAATGAGTTGCTTCACCCGCCGCTGAACATCCGAGTGGTGGACTGCAGAGCTTTTGGTCGCTACACTCTTGTTGGTTCCAATGCTGTCACCACCCTGCGGAAATTCATCTACAGGGGATCAGACAAGCAAGCTAACAACTATACTACAACAGGTATAAACTAAAACCTGGAGTCTTTTTTATTATAGGAATTCTAGTGTGTATGTTTGCAAATACAATGGTATGGTGTGGTTATAAATGAACAGTCAACAACTTTGACGTATGTTATTTCAATCATTCCTTTGTCTTTTAGAAGAAATTATTGTTGTCAACATGGAACCCGAGACTGCTTTCAAGAAGATGGACACTGTGGTCAAACTAGACTCTGTAAGTTCCATTTTTTATTTTATGTAACCTTTATTCAAGGAATTAGACCCAGTTTGAACAATAATCACATCAAATCAATCATCAAAGATATGGCTCAAATGGTTGGCTTTTCAAAAGAAAAGTGTCCGCACTAGCAAGGTTTTTAAATACAGAATAAACCACAACATCAAGATCAGATCATGATTATGAAAACTACAGTATTTTTGTAACTGTAGAGAATGACAGTGTCCCATAAATTTACATTCTGTGATCTGGTCTTCAATCTAGTGCTCTGATGCTGTGGTCAAAGTCGAGGTAAGCAAAGCACTGTTGTTGCTTTATATTTTATAATCATAATTAAAAGATTCCAAAGCCTGACTATCAAGATGTGTGATGCTTTTTGTATGAAAAGGATGACGATAAGGACGGAAAGGGGAAAAAGAAGAAGAGGAAGAAGGGCGATGAGGTTGAAGAAGAAGAGCTTGATGAGAGCATGTTGGACTGGTGGTCCAAATATTTTGCCTCCATTGAAACTCTGACTGAGGTGAGAAACAGGATTTAGCAGAGTCAGTCATCTTGTGATTTATTGTTTAGAACTGCTGAATAAGGCTGATTAATGTAAAGACATTTTAGTTGGGGTGTTTATTACATTTCTTCCCTATAACTCCCAACTCACATTTTAGCTGTCTTGGGAAGTTTTTATTTTATATTTTTAACTTTATTTGGCTCTCAGCAAATACAGTTAATTAGTGTCTCTCTGGTCCTATAGTCACTCAAGGCTCAAGAAGCAGCTCTGTCAGATTCAGAGGACAAAGACGACATGGACAACGCAGATGGTGGAGGTAAAGCCAGATGATGAAGTATTTCGTTATCATTGTTAGGTTTTATACTATGCAGTCATGTGCTTTTGTCTCAGCCCTGTTCCAAGTAGTATCATTTGTAGGAACATTTGTTTTCATATCCTCTAAATCAGTGTTACTTCAAGTGTCACGTTTTGCAAAAATGCAAAAAAAAACATATAAATATACATACAAATATCCTTGCACTAAAGGAGCATAGACCACAGACCACAGAGAATCACAGTAAAAGTTAGTCCTTGTATTTGACATTTTAAATCCATGCATGTTCATCTTGTATGAGCTCAGCACGTTGTTTTCTTCTACAGTGCTACAGTATCTTGTAGCACAAGAATGCTTCCGTGTAGATGCTGACATGAATCCAAATTTCCATTTGTGGAACAACCGATTTTTCTCTCCCATAAATGCACATTAGCCGTATGCTTGTCATGACAGTTGTCAAAGAGAAATGGCAGTGAATCAAAAAGTACAGACCACAGCAGATTGATGAACATGATGGGTCTGAAACATTCTACACTCTGACAGCCAGGCAGTACCAAATCAGTTGTTTAGTATATAATATATTGTGTGGTACATAAAACTATATATACTGTACTTCGACATGTCTTGACTGTGGATGATAATGGTAAGTTGTGAGCTTATCTCTAATTAGCTTTACAGAAACTATACAGCTGCACAGCTGGAGGATCCTGTCGCATCACAAAGTATCCCCACTGAACTGTACACTCCAACAGTATACATTTCAGTGGTATACTTGTAACAGTAGGGGGTAGGGTCAAATAAGTTTATACTTCTGCCTACTCCTTTTCAAACACAATAATGTAATGATGATATGTAACTATGGTGAATGTACATATGTTTGAAATAAATTTCACAAAACTAAACAGTAAAAACTGGTTTGGGCAACTTTCATGTGGAATTCATGTCTCGGGTGCTCTGAACCTCCACCTCCCCACCCCTGTCTCCTCTTTTCACTCCATCCTCACTGCTAAACTCTACTCAGATATCAAACCTGATGACTCTTCTGTGAAAGGCACCAAGAGAGGAAGGGGAAAGAAAGAAAAGAAGAAGCTGGCAGTCGATCCATTAGAGAAGAAGAAGCCAAAACTGGATGAGTTGAAGGTACTTAAATGGAGTCAGCACATACTTCTAGTTCAAGCTGTTTTGTGATTTTAACAGTAATTTTGAGCAGGATATACTTGTTGATTGTACATGGCATACTGAAATGTGGAAAAGGTGCCACATTATTAGAAGAAGAGGTACTTTTGCATTCACTTTGTGTTTTTTTGTTTTTCACAAAAAGGTGTATCCTAAGGAGCTGGAGAGTGAATATGAGAACTTTGAGGACTGGCTCCACAGTTTTAACCTGTTCAGGGGGAAGGGTGGCGATGATGATGACCAAAATGTGATGGATGAGGACAGGATTGTTGGGAAATTCAAAGTAAGAACAGAATGCTTAGAAGACAATGCACAGATTAGTTATTAGTTAGATTATTTTTTCTTTGGTGACATCAGTTGTCTGTATACAGTATATGCATGTCATATGTAATGTGTATACAGTATGTACAGTATACAGTTTAAACAAGCTCATCATAGATTAGTCTTCTTGTTTAGCTCACATAAGAAAGATGCAAACAATATGGACTACTTTGCATGCTATATAACTATTTTATGTTTTTCCCAATATTTTTTGCAGTTTACCCATTCATTAGTTTAACTGTGTTCCTTTAGGGCTCGCTCTGCATCTACAAGGTGTCGGATGATATGCCCAGAGACATGAGCTTAGACTCCAGCATGGGAATGTTTCAGAATATCCCTCATAACGATCCTATCAATGTCCTTGTCCGCATCTATGTCATCAGGGTAAGCTATGTAATTTGTACTTTATTGATTTAAATGTGAATACTGTGACTGTACCAGGAAAAAGACTCTACACAGAGGATTATTTTGATGATCAATTTCACACTAAAAGGATCGTTTTCCATTTGCAGGCAACTGATCTACATCCAGCTGATATTAATGGAAAAGCTGACCCATACATTGCAATCAAACTGGGAAAGACAGAGATCAAAGACAAAGAGAACTACATCTCTAAACAATTAAACCCTTTGTTTGGCAAGTAAGTAGGAATTCTGTATTTTATATATAAATTATTACTATGATAGATGTGTTACTTATGCACAGAAACTCAACAAATGCTGTATTTATTACCCTCCTAGATCATTTGATGTGGAGGCCACATTCCCAATGGATTCCACGCTCACTGTGTCAATTTATGACTGGGACCTGGTGGGGACCGACGATCTGATCGGAGAGACCAAAATTGACCTTGAGAACCGTTTCTACAGCAAACACAGAGCCACATGTGGTATCACGTGCAACTATGCCATGTAAGAATCAAAGACTGTAGCATTAGCGAATATGTCATAGAAGAGCACAACATTAACTTCCAAATACTGTTTATACTTTTTATAACATTATATGTTTGTATGTGTCTAAATGGTAAAACCCTACATATTTGTTATACATCCGTCTTGTTTTGGGTGTGTAGCATGTAACTCTACTTTTGCTCTTTTCTGTAGCCATGGCTACAATGTTTGGAGGGACCCAATGAAACCCACACACATCCTGGCTAAACTGTGCAAAGATGGAAAACTGGATGGTCCTCATTACGGCCCTGGAGGAAGAGTGAAGGTGGAGAACCGGGTCTTCATGGCACCGACTGAAATCGAGGATGAAAATGGTAAGTGTTGATTTCACTCTCTCGTTTACAGTATTTCTCCAACTCGAATATACCAATTGGCCGCATGGCAAATGTAATAATCAAACACATATCTTGCCATATGTATACAAAAAAAATAACTGTATGATTTCAATAGCACATTAGAATAGTATTTAACCACGTGGACTTACATGTATTTGTTGATGCTTGGTAGGTTTGAAGAAGCAGACAGATGAACACCTGGCTTTGACCGTTTTGAATCACTGGGAAGAAATCCCGCGAGTCGGCTGCAAACTTGTCCCAGAACATGTGGAAACCAGACCACTACTCCACCCTGACAAACCAGGAATTGAACAGGTCTTTCAATATATTCATGCAAATCTATATCAAAGAGGCAATTACTTAAAATATACCCTTGTACTGAAAGACCATATTTCCTTGTTTACAATTGTGTTTAGGGGAGAATTGAGATGTGGGTAGATATGTTCCCTAAGGATATGACTGCACCTGGTCCAGCACTTGACATTTCACCAAGGAAATCAAAGAAGTATGTTTTCCTCTCAGACATGGGTCAAATAGTTATGTTTTACTATAGCTTTCATATACACTATACAACATAAACTATTTGTTGCCAAAAAGGTCTAAAAAGCAGCAGTGTTGTTGGAGCTTTTTCAAAGTAAATGTTAAAGATTAATCCTGAAAATTATTTTCACTTGTCATCAGTACTCATAATATTAATCAGTTTAGTCATATTCTATACACATAACGTTTGGATTTTGGTCCAGGTTTGAACTGAGGGTGATCATCTGGAACACAGATGAGGTGGTTCTAGAGGACGATGATATCTTCACTGGCGAGAAGTCAAGTGACATATTTGTGCGAGGGTAATTATGGACTTGATAGGGGTTTTTAATGTGTTTTTAAGTTTTCATGCATATGTATTTATGCATATCACACAGCAGCACAGACTCCAGTTTATTTAATTTTTTACTAAAAGAACCATTTTCTTGATTTTATGAGCACTGTGAATTTCTTCCATTACCTACAACTTCTTCTCCAGTTGGCTGAAAGGGCAGCAGGAGGACAAGCAGGACACTGATGTCCACTACCACTCCATCACTGGGGAGGGCAACTTCAACTGGCGCTTCATCTACCCATTTGACTACCTCATGGCTGAAGAGAAAATTGTCATCTCAAAGAAAGAGTCCATGTTTGCCTGGGATGAGACCGAGTACAAGATCCCAGCTCGTCTTAATCTGCAAGTGTGGGATGCTGACCATTTCTCTGCAGATGACTTCCTAGGTACTATATCAATCATTTATAACCTTCAGATTTGCTAATCACTTTCATACCATGGAATTAAATACATATGTTGGGGTAATTTAAGAGCTTTGTTTACCTTTCATAAACTGGATTCAGTATGCTTTAGTAGCACTAGATAATTGTAATTCTTTTCCAAACAAATATTTTATTTAATACTGTCTTTAATTCATTTAAATAATATTTCTCATAGGCGCAATTGAGCTGGACCTGAACCGTTTTCCGCGTGGTGCAAAAACTGCCAAGCAGTGCACCATTGAGATGGTGACAAATGAAGCTGAGATGCCCATGGTCTCCATCTTTAAACAGAAGAGGATCAAGGGCTGGTGGCCATTTGTGGCCAGAAACGAAGAGGATGAGCTGGAACTCACGGTAAGTAACATTCATCCCAGAATGGTCTTCATAGGTTCAACAAGTAAACAAACATAGTGACAATTCATGCAGATGTTCAGCAATTATAATGTTCATCATGGTCACCATTTTCATTTAACAGGTCAGCATGCTAACATTAGCTTATTAGTAATAACTAGTAACTAATTTGCTAATAACTAATAGTGTAATTTCATTGGTTTAATATTTCGGTCCAAACCAAAGCATTTTAATAATTACAATT
Organism: Sandelia bainsii; assembly: GCA_032362345.1. Lineage (NCBI taxonomy): Eukaryota > Metazoa > Chordata > Actinopteri > Anabantiformes > Anabantidae > Sandelia > Sandelia bainsii. The sequence continues at coordinate 6,018,298 of JAUMHL010000015.1, forward strand.
TTGACGCAAAGTGATCACCAAAGATTTTATGATTTATCCTGAAGGTTGTATGTATGTGTGTACCACAACTGATGGTGGCACTAGAGGTAAAATGTGTGTACAAAGATTAATTACAATCCATCAAATTATATGGATATTATTATATGATATTTAAACCTGCTCTAAAGTGGTGGACTTACAGTCACACAGACGTACAGACTCTCTGAATGTATGAAAGTTGTACATCCATAGTCAGTTTAAGACACTATCTTGAGTTTTTTACTTACTGGGGATATCTATTATCACTCTGTGTGTCTTTGCAGGGAAAAGTGGAAGCAGAGCTGCATCTTCTGACAGGGGAGGAGGCAGAGAAAAGCCCAGCTGGTGAAGGGCGCAACGAGCCAGAACCCCTGGAGAAACCCAAGTATGAAGGATGTTCTCTTAACGCACCACTGTCCACATCTTTTTCTTCTATATCCCATGCTATTCTTTTTGAGCTTTTTTTTCTTTCTCAGTGACAGTGTCCAGGCTTTTCTTTGGCTTCTACATTTACCCCCTCTAAGCGTTCTAAGGTTTATGTGAATATGCATACACACAAACATACACACACACACACACACAACCTGTTTTTAATTTCAGAAAGTCCAGCTTAACTCCAAAAAGTAACCAAATATGAAATATTTAACAATAATAAAGTAAATATTATCACAAATAAAATCACAATAAATAGCTGAATAAATAAATGATAAATGTGTAACTTGACATTTTAACCATACATAAAAAGCATAAAGAAACATAAATTTCCATAAAATAATAAACAAGAGAAATTTTATGGCATGAGGACAGACATTTGTATGGATTTATTTCAACCAAGCTCTGGACTTTTTACCTACGATCTTCTTTCTTAACATGGTAAGTTGCTGTTTCTTCATGTCTTTGAGCATTTCATCTTTAAGTTCTCAAGACACTGTAATTTGTTTCTCAGTCTTGCCATTTGCTTTACCTTTGTTTCAGTAATGTCAGATATATTTATATTTCAATTTGGCCTAGGAAAAGCATTTCGGTTAAATGGTCCATAGTGCTTAAAGTCTATTACTGAACATGTGTTTCTGTCCTTCCAGCCGTCCAGACAACAGCCTTCTGTGGTTCCTCACTCCCCTCAAAGCCATAAAGCACTTGGTCTGCAACCAGTACAAGTGGCTGGTCATCAAGATTGTCACAGCTCTCCTGCTGCTGGCCATGCTGGCTCTTTTCCTCTACAGCATGCCTGGTTACATGGTCAAGAAAATGCTGGGAGCTTGAGATATTGTTCAGACACCTCTGCAGAAGGTTCCAGCAATTTCACTAACCAGATGGCTTGTAACTGTCTTTTCACTACTTACTTTCTGTCCAGCTATCTATCTACTTTCAGTCTGAGCTATCAGATGACAAAAAGATTGTTCAGGATACTCAGTGCTAATAGGTCATTTGTCAGTATTTTGCATTTCTAGAAACGTATAATAGTCCAGTATGGGTATAGCTGGATTAAACACGAAGAAAAGAAAGAAAAACTACTCTAGCTCGTATTAAAATGGAAATAATTATAGCAGTATCATCAGACTCTCTCACTGATATTCTTAACTGTCCGTTGATCAAACTGACATAGTAGCAACATGTCTCATTTCATTGCATATTTTCATGCATATTAAGTGTATTTGAAAAAATATTCATAAATTTCAGTTTAGTGTTAAGGTCGTAGAAAAGATGTGCACCCTAGTCAAAGGAAAAACTTATGGGGTAGTTAGAGATACATCTAAAAAATAAGTAATAACAGAAAATCTTAAGAACTTTGAAATAAAACCAAGAACATCACTCCAAGAGATGAAACGTAGTCTCTTTTGATCGCAGAAGTAAAAATATTCCAAAATCAAGTCAATATGGGCAGAGGGCAACACTTCCTGATGGTAACATGATAAAACGGAGCTGATGAATTGTAGGAGCATGTCTTATGAGGAGGTGCTGTATAACAATGATACAAACTACAGGGAGGAACAGTCGGTTCAAAAGAAATGGTTTCAGCTTGCACAGAGGCTGTCATTTCAATTAACAAACATTATGCATGAAAATGGGACCAACACAGCCACATATCAGACCCATAAGACCCATATCCAGGTTAATTCAGAATGTTGTCTCACTTGATCAAGAGGTGATGAAGGTACTGTAAGAGCACTACAAAGCTGCAGAAGCTTGCGACCAAATCTCCATGGAAGTGTAGTAACGTTCAGTATATGTGAAATTAAATACAATTTTGCATGGTCGTAATTTGAAATAAGTTATTTTGAGTTCAGTAATATACATTTGTGATTAAATGTGTAATTTGAAAAAAACGGAGCTACGATTTTTGGGAGAAATAAAAGGACGTGTTATTGTATACCAGCTGTTGACTAAAACAAATGTAATATTAACAACCTTTAAGACATCATTGATATTGTGTGTTAACTATTGCTACATTTTCTATAAATGTGCTCTATGCGACATTGTGATGATGTTTTGGATGAATGTACATTCTAAACCACTAATTATTTTACTAGTCTTTATAATCTCTGTATGCCTTTATATACTGTGGATGGATGCTATGTTTGAGTCAGTGTCGAGTAGATGGAAAGTGATCTTTTGACACCAACACTATTGATAAAGTTTACAATTACAGGACTCAGACACTGTTGTTTGGTGATTTTAACCTCCACACCAGCACGAATATAGCCCCTGGTGTGGGGATAGGCAGGTCTCGTTTCAGGTTGTATTCGGGAACCTTCTCTTGGTCTTTGTGTCGTGTTTGCAAATAATGAGTTTATTATTTGGATTGTTGACTGGCTTTGACTTAATTAATGTCTGTTTGCATCTCTCTGCTCCACCAGCCGTCCAGATATCGCCCTCCTCTGGTTCCTCATCCCCTTCAAAGCTGCAAAGCATCTGGTGTGCGACCAGTACAGGTGGCTGACCATCAAGATCGTCTCTGCTCTCCTGCTGCTGGCCATCTTGGCTCTTTTCCTATACAACATGCCTGGTTACATGGTGAAGAAAATGTTAGGAGCCTAAGTTACAACCAGTTAATGATAACCTTTTCAAAGGGTGTGCACTGAGTACTAATTTGTATTATTTTGTGAAGGTTTTTGTGAATTACCATTGGACGAAAAATCTTAAGTGCATCTTGAGTGCATTCATCACTTGGTTGTTAATGTAGTCTGAAATGTACAAATCACAATATCTTGCTGCTGTTGGTGTGGTAAGGTGTTTTCTTCATTCTCATTAAATTCACAGATAATGATTAATTGGAAATATAAACATTTTTATTGATAATATATTGACAATTTTTAGAAGAGTTGGACTGTGTTGGAATTCAGATTTTCTTGCTTAGCTATGTTTTGTCATGTGTCTATGTATGATATTTCAAATTTGTGAATAAATTGACCTCTGAATGACTCAGTTTCCCAGCAGTCCTGTCGTCTGTGTATGTGCCCTTATTTGTGTGGTGCAGATAATTTTGTTTTGTGCCTTATTGTTCATTGTAGTGTTTATTACTTCAGACTTTGTTACAGCATTACATATCACATGGATTTTTTAGAAAGTCACATATCTACTTTCTAATACACTGTCTACATCTCTCTGCTCCACCAGCCGTCCAGATATCGCCCTCCTCTGGTTCCTCATCCCTCTCAAAGCTGCGAAACATCTGGTGTGCGACCAGTACAGGTGGCTGACCATCAAGATCGTCACTGCTCTCCTGCTGCTGGCCATCTTGGCTCTTTTCCTATACAACATGCCTGGTTACATGGTGAAGAAAATGTTGGGAGCTTAATAAATGGGGGGCTCAGATTTACAATTTTTTTTAAAGAAATCATTTCCCTTATAAGTTGCCCTTGTGTTCTTAAAAAGAGCTTTTTGTCGTTTGAGGTAGGTCAAGTTAAAATAATAAGTATTAATATGGCCACAGTGTGCAGTTAGGTTAAGTGTATTCTCATATAGATATGTAACATCCATTACTGCAAGCTAGTGGTGCAAATTTTTATTTCATAATGATGGCTATCTTCCTTAAATTATTATTGTAACCTTTGTGCTGATTTATTGTCATCTGTGTGCACTATTTGTCTGACGTTTGAATTTGTGAATAACAAATAAGTGACGCCAATAAACATTTCTTATCTGAACATCAACAGTGCGGTTGTCTCTCCACATGGATGCTAGCAGCTTTCATATTTTAAATATATTATGTTTAGTTTCAAAGTTATTTTGACAATTGAGTTGATTCTAAATGAGCAAAAATAAAATTGGTATTTGGTTTGGTAGTGTGACTCTCATGTAGTCTATTATAAGATAGGAGGGGATACATACAGGTATACTTAAAAAAAAAAAAAAAGTATACCTGTATTTAAAAAAAGAAAATTAAAATTGATAATTATAACAAGTACAAACAATGAGAATATAGCATATACAATCATATCAAGTAAAAATTGGCAACAGAACAAATTAATCAGTAAAACAGGATAAATGTTAAGAAAATATATAATTTTAAAGAAGAGAAACAAAAAATAACAAAAAAAATTACAGTATGAATATCGAGACAGTAGCAAGGCAAAGAAGTGTAGTGAAAAAGGTGTGAGAGGCTTTTGACTTCATAAAGGAAAGTCAATAAATTTAAACATTATTATTATTATTAAACATTATACAGTACTGATGGTCATATGTATTTATAGCTCAGTTTTTACATTTACATTTTACAACAACTAGAAACACAAAAAGTGGTTTCTTGGCTGCTCTCCTTCCACAAAGACCATTCCTGATCAAGCTTCTTCTGACTATGGAAAGATCAACTTGGCATCGAGATGAAGCTGCATGATACTGAGCCAGGTTCTTGCTGGACCTGTCTCTCAAAAACATAAACTAGGAGAAACTTTGTGAGATTGTGACGGGTCTTCCACTACTTAATTCTTGACCTCTCCATAAGACCCTGTAGAGATATATTTCATATTACTTATTGTACATCTGAAAAATAGTAAAGTTGGAGGATGCGGGCATCGATCCCGCTACCTCTCGCATGCTAAGCGAGCGCTCTACCATTTGAGCTAATCCCCCTCTACATGCATTGTTAACGTCCTTGTTCTCTGTTCGTTAATAACTGTCTATTTAGGTGATTTAAGATATTTTATGTTGTATTGAATTGTTACATAGACTGTGAAGTAGAAAACATAATTTCCACAGTTCATAGTAAATTTGTTCTCATCATATAACGTTTTAGCGGTGCGGTGCTGTGCTGCCATCTGCTGGTCCTCAGTAGAATGTGCTGTTATTATGACACCGTCTAGCTCTTGCTATGTGTAAGTATTTTGCGTGCAAATGCAAACCAAAATACACTTTCAGTGAGAGTGTTAGTGTCATCTTCAGCTTTAAATAAAATAACAGCTATACGTTAGATTATAACTAATTTACAGCCAGACAGATTGGGAATGCTAATGCTTGTTTTTTATAAACTCCATGACTACCAGTAGAAATTACTTTTTTGTAGACTAACCTGCGTGGTCATGTTTTTCTTGTAAGCAGTTGTGAGAAACTTAAGAGAGTTGCCAAACCAGAGTCATCGTGGTCCTTCAGCGCGGAAGAACAGTTTCTGCAGTTTTCTAGGTAGTTACCTGGGTTGTGGCTGGTAAAACTGATGGAAAACGATAAAAGGTAAGTGCTTCCATACGGGAAATAAACGAAGAAAAAAGGTTTTCAAACGAAAAGCTATGATCCTGGAGGATGCGGGCATCGATCCCGCTACCTCTCGCATGCTAAGCGAGCGCTCTACCATTTGAGCTAATCCCCCGTCGAAATAGCAGCGCTCAACATAAAACATATAAACATATAGATATATAAACAGACAATATAAATATAAAACATTTGTTTTTGTATTTTCGTTTCTGTATGTTCTGAAGTTTAATTGCTGTTTGTTTACTAGTGCATGGTTAAATTTGCCTGCACTGGAACAAAACATGGAAAGATGCGACGCGTGTTATTAATAACCCAGTCCTGCACCACGTGAGGCGTCAGGGTCATTATTGCCCTCATTTTACTAAAAATGTGTATTGTATTTATTCTAAAAAATACTTTATTGATCCCATGCGTTAAGTGTTGTTGAGGACAGATGAAATTCAAAGCGCTACTACTACCGAGTGGGTGCAGTGGCGACATGTGACCAGTAGAAGGCAGGTATCGAACCAGAGGTAATATGCAATAGTCATAGTCTCACATAAAATTAAACGCCTCAAATAATCTCAGATGTTAGACCAGTAATTTGTAGGATTAATATAGCGAAAAGTTGACACAATTAGCAATTGTAAACGTTCTTGCAACTGCATACAGGAACATTTTGCATCACACATAACACACCACCACAAACACAAAACCATTTATTTCACAACTGTTTATTCAAAACTCAGAAGATGTTTTGTAGAAGTGTTCTGTAGATGTTTACATGGTCAATGAATACAAGTTCAAAAGCAGGTGACAGCGAGTTTGCTAAGTAAAAATGGCTGGGAAGAGACAAGGAGACTTTAACTGGGTGCTAATAATGACCAGTCAACTGGTCGTAGATCTTAATACTGACTTCCTCCTAACTACAACTCTATACCCTGGGTAACCCTTTACAGCAAATCAAAAACAAGAACACAGTATGATTAGCAGTAAGAACACGACAAAAGCTGTCATGTCCCGATGTGTCTGCATTATTTACGTCAGGCACATTTCAACCATTAAACCATTAGATTTGCTCTAGTCTATAACCATGTTGTCAGTCTGCTGGTGGCTCTCCACCTCTAAACTTCAGATCGTGCAACATCACACAAAATACATTTACAAAATATCACTCAGTCACAGTCAATGTGTAACATTCCCATGCTCAGATATGTTGCTGATCAATAATGAGTAATTGCAGAGCACTTATCATATGCCTTGAGTCATTTCACCAAAATATTTCCCTCAGCATTTCTACATGCCATAGACTCACCAAAACAGAAACCGAAAGCTTAATGCTGACTCAAGCACAAACCTTAATTTAAATCACACACAGGCTTTAAGCTTTCAGTTGATGTACAGTAGGTTTTGCACCATTTTTGCTACAGAAAGTTAATCTAAATGAAAAATATAAGTTAAATAAATAAGAAACTGTCATTAAAAAGACACTTTTGTTACAGTTTTAGTAGCTCTGGGAGTGTCCCGATGGCACATAGGAGCAGTGTTGTTCTGTGCTCTAACAGTAGTATTACCAGCGCACCACAGGCAATAAATAACTCCATAATGAGCAAAGACATTGTTCTCTCAGAAGTCAAAATGTCAGTAATATTTACAGACCTAAATTCCCTGTTTGCCGTAACAATCTCCATGCCAGGCTCGGCTCAATTTCTGTGTTACTCATGCTGAAATAACTGGGATATGTCGTACATTACTGTTATTGTTCCTGTGTAAGTGGAGGCAAGGAGGAGCAGCAAATGATGAGTAGTAGTAGTAGTGTATACAGTAGTATGTAGATGAGCAGCGGATGGATAGGGGGAGATTACAAACATATACACAAGTGATGAAGAAAGGAAAAGGCAGACAGAGAGCAGGGATGATGGTAAGTATTAATGGAGAATGTGCAGAGAGAGTAGAAAACAAATGAGGGCAGAAAAAGAAAAGGAAAGGGAGGATGGTGAAGTTAGAAGTGAGGAAGATGAAGGTTCAGTATTCATCCTGGTCCAGGTGAGCTTGTTCATCGAGGTCGTCATCTTCTGGGGGTGCAAAGCCTTCCTGAGATGCCAAAAAGGAAAGAAAAAAAAAGCAATTCAGTTTTTAACCTTAAAATTGTCCTGATCACAAAAAACATCTAAACAAATGAACACTGTCCTCTATCCTCTGTAACTCACTGCAGCTGGTTCTCCATTTCTCTCACTGATCTTTCTCACAACACAAAGCATGTTCCAGGCATTTACGTGCATATACTAAGAGAAACTGTTATCTGTTACAAGACTCTTTGTTGGAAGTTGGAACAACAATTATTCTTACCGTACATAAAACTACACTTCCCATTCAAATCTACCACTGCACCAATGTGGATATGTCTATCATCATAACTTTGCTTTGGTCCATATCCATCATTTAAACCATTGCTCTAATGTAATGTTATTTTTCCATTGTTTTAGTTGTAACGTCTGCTGTCTAAAAAAATTCGAAGGCATTTAGTCCTCTCTGTCCTGCTGTTATTACGGACATGCCTGAGCTAACCGCGGCGCCACGTTATTTGTTGATGTTTAGCCCACAACTCTCTGGGACTTATGGGAAGGGCTGCTACAAAACATGCATACTGTATAAACAACATTAGAACACTTTTAAAATTAAAATGATCTAAACATATAGTCAGCCACATGTGATAATCCAGATTGTTATTGAAATTTGTTATCATTAATTTCAGTGTGATTTAAAGAAACGTTTAATTAGCTGCAGATTGCAGTGGTGCACTGCAGGCTGGATTTGTTATATATACTGTACCTCTGTTGCGTAGAGAATGTTGATTATCCTGCTGAGGATGGGGTTGTTTTCACTCTCGTGTTCCTGGCAGATCAACTCAATGTCCCGTAGTTTGCTGAAGTAGAAGTCTCTTTCCTTCTCTAGTCCATCTACAGTCAGCTTCAACTCCATCAGCTTAGAATAAAAGAAAAAATCTGTTTACACTGATAGTTTCCACTGTACATAGAAACTGTACATGATTAAAGACCTTTATGATTTCACTACCAAAAATTATTAACAAGAAAAATCGAACACAGATTATATTGGACAGGAAGGTATAGAAAACTAGGCCCACAACCTCTTAAAGCAGGTATAAAAATATAAAAATTAAACATTAATTTTAAATGAGTAAATATCTGTGAAGATTCTCAGTCATCCAGGTCATGGTCTGGACTTGTTTTAGTTCCGGAACTAAAACAAGTCCAGTTGCCATTAAAAACCGTTTTTTTGAGATAAATGAGTAAAGGACGTTCAACTCCAGTAAGTCAGTTGCTTTCTGTATGTGGGAATCCACAGAGAATTTATAGACATTAGCGGTAAAACAATTCTGACACCGACGCTAAAACCATGATACAAAACGTCCACAATCTTATACTGCAGTTTGGAAAACGGGACCGTGATACGACCTTGGGCACATTCAGTCACCCTCCTAACCCCCCCAAAAAACCCCAGAACAAAACAAAACAAGGTATGAACCGAACCATGTCTCAAAAGTCATGTTCTGAACTGAACCATGGATTTTGGGAATCGATACTCCTCTAGCAGACATGAGACGAAACATAGTAGGAGAAAGACGATGCAGTTTAACTCTACCTGCTGATTTAGCTCCATGATCTCAGCATCACTTCCCCCATTTCTAGACAAAGATGGATTCTTCCTCATGGCCGGAGTGTTGTGTTGGATCCGCTGCGGTGTTGGCATGTTTTTGGGAACTGTTGGAGATGTCCTCTGTGGTCCTGGATTGGTCAGAAATGGTGAGAGATGTTGAGTATTTGAATTAAAACAGATTTACTGCACTTGTTATGGCTTAAAAAGTCACAAAGCAGGCTTATGGCACAATACAAGTCAAATTAGATTGTTTGCCATGATTTTCAAGCAAAAAGCTGTCACAGAGACAGAGCAACGTTGGTCAGGCTGATGTTACTCTTGTTAGTAAAACGTTCTTGTTTGTCAGTCCATCTTTCACAGATTAAGCTGCAACAGTGTTGCATCAGTTACTTGATGCAGGGCACTGGGGTACGTCTGTAGTTCTTCTGGCATCACTGATCATGATTATTTAGTACAGAGAAACCAAGTTTTTGCATTATGTAAATATATCCACCAGTGACACCAGTCATACCTACACAGTGTCATGTTGCTTATGAATGCTGAGCAGTGAGATGGATTTAAGGAGATCGCAGTCATTCTGTGCATCGTGCTGCTCACACCACTTGCTTGCAGGGAGTGCTTTCGAGCCATCCAAAGCTCAGCAAGACCGTGCTGCAAAGGCAAAACTGTTTGGTTTACCTGGGTTTCTCTTTGGTTTGTGGATAAAGTGATCACCTGGGTTGGGGGGAGGGGCCACGTCCTGCCCCTGTCTGGCTAGTAAAGGGTCATACTCCTTCCCGTCGTAGTTGGCGTCAAAGAACTTCTTGAACCACTGCACGAATTCAAAGTTGTCCTGGAACTTCCCTTTTACAAGCTTTTCTACAGGAATTATCTGCAGAGTGGAAACAGGAAACTTCATGTGATGATGCATTGTATGCTGTTTTCATATCTATAAAATATTAAACTAGGAGAAGAAAGCAGGAATTATCTTAAGTATTATCAAAAGTTTTAAGTTAGTTAATAAAAGGATTCTGACTTTGTCAACACTCATCCTTTTAAAAGCTGCCTGAAGAACTTTGAAGTTGTGTATAAATTCATGCTCCAGCTTGGCTTGAAATTTGACTTTCTTCAGAAGGATACAACCTGGAAACAACATGTCCATGAACTGGCAATATGCCGCTCCTGCAAAACACAAAGTTACAACAATTTATTTGTGTTGCCTTGTTCGAAACAGCTAGGAATTACTTATGGTAGAGTATTGGATTGAAACTTTTGCCTTACCTGAACAGAGCTGTTCAATCTTGGTGTAGGTGAGATGCAAAGAATCGTTGACCCATGCCAGCATGTCATGTCGGCTGAGGTTGTCAATGGACACAGATGTGGCGTAGACATTCACTGCCATCCCCTACCTAAAACAAACAACAAAGAAAGAGATAACAGGTATTCAGTAGGATTTCTCTTTGTCTGTTGATCTGTTAGTTGGATCTACAAAAACGGGATGAAAAGGTCAGGGGGGCAAAGAGCGAAAAGAAATCTGCATGCCTCAACAAAATCATAAATATATCAAACTGACTGAGTCATCTGCCAGTGTCTGACCACTGTATGTAAATGCACATTGATTGCTGTTATCTTATGGTGAAGTGGGCTTGGTCTCCTCCATATTTCAAGCCACACTAACCGCCCCTACACAACCAAGAGTCTTAAACTTAGAAGCATGCAGATAATTATTTTCATTATTGTGCACAAAATGTCAAAAATACAGAAAAAGCTGTTGCAGTCTTGGCCCTGTAAAGCCCACAGAGACCTTTAACACTGGCACATGGGAAATACACTTGATTTTTCTCTGTAAACACAGTGTTTGAAAGCGTCTGTAGTTTCAGTTTGAATCTACAGATGTGTTGTGAGTATAATCCTCCCTAGATTAAACAGAACATATCCTGATGGTCGCGAGCAGCTTTACACATCTGGCAGCTGCAGCCTTATCTGTGCTCACTTTGTCTGCTTGCGGTGTCGTGTCAGAATGGGCTTGTAACACCTTGACATTCCCTGCAGTAAAAATGCACATTCACAGGCAAGAGGATGGAGACTTCAAACTGTGGTGATTAAGGTCGCACGCCGCTCTGTGCCTGCTGCAGACAGTCTGAGAGGAAGTGACATGATGTCTCTTAATTTCACACTAATAACAACTGAATCACGCTCACCTGAAATTTGCACGACAGTGATTTTGGTGATAACACTAATAATAAACCTTCAGCAGCGCGCATTACACCAGCATTCTCCCACAGGGCTCGGCTAGCCTACAATTACAAGATTATAACCTACAGCCATTTGACCGACAATAAAGACAAAACCACGCAGGTCCAGCTCCACTAACAGTCGCAGACCTCGCAGTGGGTGTAATTTCTAATAAATATGGATTATTGTGTCGAGAGCGGCGCGCGACAGGAAAGTCAATTCTCCAGTAATCTGCCGGTGGCGGAAGCTTCACTTATGACTGCAGCAAAATCTCAAAACGCTCAAGTTGAGACATTTCGAGCCTGAGCTGAGAACAATATGTTTGCCCGTTTGCTGGGTGCCTTTTGGTAAAAAAAAACAAAACCGCAACGCTGGTTACGCTCTTCTAGCGCCCCCCTCTACAGGCCTCCCCGAATACCTCAGGATTGTCAGTGCACGGGAAATATCCTCACTGCATGGGAATAAAACACAGCTCCCCCGCTAACACGTTTACAAGCACAAAAGGAGACGATAAGAGGAAGCAGTGGGGTTAGAGGACTCTTCGTGCGTTTATACTCACTGTATTCAGGAGTGTGTTGTTATCACGCTGGCAGTATTCCGTATGTCAGTGCCCGTTGCAGGCGTCGTTGTCAGACCCTGCGCGGTGCAGTGCTTGGTAACGGGCCGCCCTGTCTGGGGCTGCAACAATCCAGCTCCTACTGCGCCTGCGCCCCACTCCATGCTGTTAAAGGTTCATTATAAATAGGACTTTGGCCTGTTCCAGCTAAGAGACACATGATGTGTCTGCTTGGATTTTAGGCCTGCTAGTGAGGTTTTACTGAGGTCAAAAATATTCTATGTTAATGTTTTGTGTGCTGCTGGATAAGAAATGAAGCATTTATATCATTTTCTTAAGAAATAGTGTTAATTTGACAATTAGACATTTATTTCAATATTGGTAAATCTAATTTCTTTATTAACTGATAAACTGTTCAGTATAAAATGTTTGAAACTTGTAAAAAAAATCCCACAAAATGATACTTTAAAGCATCTTGTTTTGTCCCATCAACAGTCTGAAACCCAAAGATGTTTGCTTTACAATGACCTGAAACAGACCAAATGAGAACGTCCTTGCACTGGAGAAACAAGAAGAAGCAGAGTTTTTGCTTAACAATTTAAAAACACTCCATTAGTGAGAAAAGTCAGCAAAAAATTTTTTAATATGCCAAAAGTAAGAGAACTAGGTACAATGTACCTACAGAACGAAGAAAAGACTCTGCTACAAAGTTTTTTTATTTGTATTTGTGAAACATAGGGAATTTTTACCTCCTTGGAATTGAAACAGTTATTTATTCAAGATTCAAGATTCAAAAAACTTTATTAATCCTAGAGGGAAATTATTTTGGCATGTTACAGCAGCTCTCCGTTCAAACAGAAAGAAAGAACCATAACCAGAAAAGATTAACACTAACACAAATACTAAATACTCAATTTAGCGAACACAAATAGGTAATAAAAATAATAAAAATGAATCAAATGAATGAAATGAAATGAATGAAATGAAACTGTTGGAAGTATCAAAGAGTTTAGTTACTGGTGACACTGCAAACTCATACTGCTTTTTTGCAAGGTGTCACAAGTAAAATGGCTGGGAACCACATGTAACTAGGCTAGCAGTGTCAAATAAATGTAGTGTAGTGCAAGAGTTAAATGGAGGCATTTAAGTAAAGTGAATATAGTTAAAAAATACTTCTATTACTTGAGTAAATATAACAAAAGCAAGCAGATGCAGAGTTCAGTTGGAGATTTCATTGTAGTTTATTTGCAATCAAATCATGTGATAAAGAGCTGCAAGAAGAAATAAAGAGATAAAAGGAATTCAATGTGTCGACACATTGTTCAGCACCAGTGTACATTTGGGGGGAGAAGACACAACAACAGTCACTGGAGCTTCTAAATATCAGTAGCATGAGGATCCTCTGAATATAACAGGGTCTAAATGTGATAAAAATGTGTGTGCATCCCTGCTTACACTGCAGTTTAGACAGAAATACAAAAAAACAGTTACCAAGACAAATATTCACATCTCTAAACAATGACAAACAATAAAAACACAGTAGTTAAGAATTTGAAAAAATATCAGTGCTTTTCTGTAGTTGCTAAACAAAAAGCATACCTTCCAGTTATGATGCAGAGCTTTCATTGACTTGTGAAGGCTTCTGATCCCTTAAAGAAATGGCATTCATCGACTAACATCTTGGCTGTTAAACATCAGCGTGAATGCTTAAAAGGATCGCGTCACCTGCACCGTGCTTCACAGTGGCGTGTTACATTGGAAGTGTCAATCAACATGTCAAAAGTCATGATCTGTAGCGGCAGTGTGGGAAGGTGTCAATGTCCTCAGGTGAGAAAAAGGCAGTTTAGGTGAGGCTTTTTGCTCTCTGTGGAAAATGAACGTGATCACAAGGAATGCTGCACAGATGAGCAATATTAGTGCTTCCTACAGTAGTTCTAACTACTACCATGCACCGCACACACAGCATAGGTTCATTCACATTTGGTAGGGGTGAAACAGAAGTCGATTCTGCTATAAGGCTGTAAACATGATCTGCAATGCTAATCTGACTGTGATGAACTACTAAACAAATACCTCATCTTATGTAGGAAATAAATCTAAAGCAGTAGTATCAAAGGAAAACAACACAAATAACACAATATAAAAAATAAATATACAAACACATTTAAAAGTTTAGCTTGCATTGTGTTATTTTAACGGGTCAATTGCAACATTTTTTAAATATCTGACATATCAATGTCATGCTGACACCTTTGTAATAATTTATTACATTTCATTCACCGTGGCTCGCAGTAAAAAGACATTTGTGACATTAAATCATGTAAAAAGGCATCTAAATAGTACATGATACAAGTGCAAAATTGTATTTTACAGTGAGGTAACACAATCGCATCATAAAAACCAAACTCCCCTTTATATTCCTAAAACTATTAGTAAGACATTTCCCCTAATGTGATCGAAAAGCCAAAGTAATTAATTGACAGCTCATTTTTATCTGCTGCTTATATTTGGTTAACAAAGCCCTGTGTGGCAGTTTTGTGATTTGTGACAATGGGCTATGTGAATAAAAATAAGATTCACATTTGACTGAAATTTGGTTGCTGTAACCATTTAACATAAGTTTTTTTTAATCCATATTCCAATAACATTACATACAGTTCAATGTAATACAATCCTAGGTAACTGTGCTGAGTTTGAAATGAAAACATGACTCCATTACCCCACACATTTTCTAAGCTTACAGAAAAAAAAAACTAGTCGTCTTGCTTGGCCTTATGTTTCCCTCAGGTTATCATTCTTCTGCTTCACTTGACGGTTACCAGATCCCGCTGGATCGCCCTCCAGGAGGAGCAAGGATCCTGGCTGAGGATCTCTTTGGAACGTTGTCATCGATCTGGGCACCTGGAACAGCAGGGAACAACGGGATCACATGGGATTAAGAGTCAAACACAAGGAAACAGTATTTCCTGGTCGTATTTACAGTATGTGAAGTGCACTCTTATTTTCTTATGTAAAGGGTTTTGTAAACAGCTTATGTTAAATCCTAAACAGTCCCAGTGAGAATTAGGCGATGCAGCATACTTTAAATGATCAACGCAATTTGTTTTTACTCTATATATAGCTTTACTCAAACCATTTATGGCTACTAGTAAGTAATGGAATGTAAAGTATAGTATAGTATAAACTTATTGGCATAAAATCTGATAATCTGGTGCCTGAATAATAAGAATTATGTTTATACTCAAACTAAGAACTGAACTCTTTGATCTGAATATGTATAAATATGAGGAATAACTAAAAGAGGATGGTACTTTTTGTACCTTTGGAAAAGTAAAATCCTGAATATTTCATCTTCCACAACTGATGTAGTCATTTACATGGCGCCAAAAAGTTACTTTACATACAGCGCCCTCATCAGGCCAGATTTAGGACTGTTTTAAAGCCCAGAACAGCAGTGCTAAAATACAGCAATCAAATTATTTACAACAGGTTTTCTAAATGGACACAGCCTGAAAACTACTCCTCACACATACAAAAACGAATTTCCTCATACGTCTGATCCTTGTATCAATCTGTTGGTTCTCTTCTCACCAGACAGGCTGAAGCTAGACTCATGGAGGTCCCTCACGCCCCCGTGCCTGGTGCAGGGGCGTGTTGGAGTGTCCAGATCCTGAGCTCCAAAGTCCCTCTTTGCTGAGTTGACCACTGCAACTACATCACCTGTGTAGGGCTCCCGCTCAACAGCTTTCACTGCCTGGCACTAGTGGGCCAACATGACATCACACAGACACAGGTTAGTGAACATTATAGGACTAAAATCCTTTTAAAAAATACTATAGTATATACTGTATATAGTCCCATTGAGAGGACAAATGTTTGTTTGAAGATCAGAACCAGTTAAAAAAAAAAAAAACAGTAAAAAAAAATAAACTGAAGAAACCAAGAGGGGGGCAAATACTTTCTCTCACAACTGTATGTTATCCTGATTTTGTCACATCATCATAATCTTACTGTTACTGAAGTTAAGCTACTGATAACATCAGCATCTGCAGTCCTGTCTGATACCTTTTCCCTCTGAACCATCTTCTTGTAGAGGTAATCTGGAAAGGTTCTCAGCGGGCAAAACTTTCCAGAGCCCTCAGCACATGTGAACATGCCATTTTCGTAGACCAGACGCCCGCGGCTGATGGTGACCAAGGGGACACCGTGACAACGGAGACCTTCATACAGGTTTATATCTCCTCCCTGGACCTGGTTTTCCACAGAAATGGTCCTGCATACAGAGATAAAAGAAAGAGATGACCCAGTTTAGTGAGACAAAAACCTCATCAGCCTCTGAGATACGGGATGAAAGCTGCAGTCAGACAGGCTGGTCGATGAAAGGATGGATCGAGTTTCATACTTGGATCCCTCGGGGTCCCAGACCACCACATCAGCATCTGCTCCTGGGATGATCCGGCCTTTCCTGGGGTAGAGGTTGTAGATCTTGGCTGCATTTGAGCTTGTGACTGCTACAAAGCGATTCTCATCCATTTTACCTCCAATCTGTGAATTATAACAAACACTTAATTTAAAATTGGTCTGTAATCTTAATTCACATACAAAGTATGACTGAATCAACTGATGCACCAAAAGCAGGAACAGATGTTTTTGTGAGTGTTTTTATTATTATTTTTTATTTGTTAAAATCAATAACCGCTAAGCTAAAGCAGATGTCAGGTGGAACAAAAGAGCTACACGTACCACTCCTTTCTCCCAGATGACACTCATGCGATCCTGAATGCCAGGGAGTCCATGAGGGATTTTTGTGAAATCATCCTTGCCCATGGCTTTTTGTTTGATGGTGAATGGGCGGTGGTCAGACGTCACAACATTCAGAGTATCACTGCAGGCAAGACAGAGTAGAAGGGAAGATGACATTTAGATTTTTCATCAGCAGAAGAAACCAGAACTCACTTACATTATATTGCTGTAAATGTGAGATTTTATAGTTTTTTCCTTACTTTCCAAGCAAGCTCATTAGGATGTTAGGAGTACTAGGGTCCAGGCGAAGAGGAGGCACGGTAACGTGGGCAGCAGCATAGGCCCATTCCTGATGATAGTACTGCATACCGTTCAGCACTGTGTGAGCTGTAGTTGTTTCCCCGTGGACCACCTTACCTGTGGTCAAACAGTTTAATTTAGACACCACTGGATTAAATGTCACTGAGAAGAGTGTTGCAAGAAAAGAGGAAGAGATTAAAAGATTAAGTAAACAAACCCTGACTTGTCCAAAATTGGGATACCAGTGGCTATTTGTATTTTAAAAGGAAATGTCCTATGAATTCATTTAAGCAGCTATTGATAAATATATGTAAATCAAATTCTTAAATGTTTTTACTTGTAGGATGGTAATAACAAATATGCCAGAAAACAGGCCTTACCCTGCATCTTAGCTGTAGCCACTTCATCACCTGCAGACATACTGGACACATTGACCAAATAGATTGGGCAGTGGGCCTAACAGAAAACACACACAAGAGGTTTACAGTAATTCTTTAAGAATTATCTTGTGTTTTGACCACTATGTATTTTTAGAATCGTGCTAGAAAGACCCTACTCACCCTGTTGGCGATGGTAATTGCCCTGTGGGTCGCCTCTGCTTCCAACTGTTCAGAAACAAAATAATGCATGTCGTCTGGACTTAATCAAAAATAATTTCACTTACACACTGTACTTGGGAAGAAGATTCAGGAACTAACTGATTATCATACCTCTTCAGGCCTGCTGATTTCAATCCCCTCTGGTCCACTAATGCCCAGGTCCAATGCTTCCTTTGCACCCTGCAAAGAGATACACAACAAATTGGTACAAAAAACATTTGGAAACATGAATAAAAGTCAATAAAACCAAAGGGGAAGTGCAAAAACACAAAACTTTATGATTATTACATTTGCATATTCTATTATAAACTAAAATTGGACATCTGAATGAGAAGGTAAAATGATTTTCTCTTACCTCTGCCACCAGTTCCCCATTCTCAGCATGCACTCTTGCTATAGCTCCGATGTCCTTACAGTGCTGCAGGGCCTGGAAGAGCTCGCTGTCTCTCAGCATGAACATGTCCTTATAGGCCATGAACATCTGAAAGGAGTTCACTCCTTTCTCTCTCACCAGCTTCTCCATCTCAGCTCGCACCTGCAGGAGGAGACAGTGGAACTGAGCACCAGAACGTCTCTCAACCTGCAAAGTATTCTTTGCATTTTACATTTTAAGTATGGCAGGACTCTTGTTTTTTTTGCTGCTGGCATTAAAAACCCTCTACTATACCCATGTTCATCTACACATTCTATGTAGCTAATAATTACAGTACATGTGAACGCCATCTGTGATCTGGAAGCTGTCAAAAGGCATTATAATAACAGGAAACGTGTCAAACAAAAAACAAAAAATAGATAGATAGTAGATAGTAGACTTGGAGGCACAATGCTGACATACCTTGGGTCCCCACCAAGTAACTCCTACATGCAGAGCATAGTCGCAGCAGGATTTGGAATCTGCCGAGTTGCGGCACTTCTCATAGGCCTCCAACAATGACTCATTCCTCTCTGGCAGAACATGTCCGATCACCATTGTTGTACCGCCGGCTAGAGCTGCCTACAAGAAACGCAGACAGTAGAGCTCAGTCAGTCAGACACTTACCGGGAATGTAGTATGTATGTAATTCTAGTCATAATTAATTTGTTGAATTGTGATCGTTCAATGTGTAACCTGACTTTTGTAATCAGTTGCAATGTGAGACTTAAAAAAACTGAGGTTGACTGTAAAGAGCAGACCTTAAACTAACTTAAATATAATAATGATAATAATTTATTTATTTTTATTAAATATAAAACAGAGGCATTGTGACATTATAGAGTCGTTAAGCTCATCAATTCTAAAAAGACAGTAATCTATTAATGAACACAGTTCCTGCTCCAAGCATAAAAGTAAAAGCCTCAATTACCATTAATGCTCACCTTTATGGTATGGGAAAGCTAAATCTTTCGGTAGTTAAATTAGAGGATTGTTCCTTTCAGAGTATAATCAAGATAAGATAAGATAAGATAATACTTTATTGATCCTACACTGGGGAAATTAAGCATAAAGTGTTATCTTGATTGACTTCCCTTCACAGTATAATAAAGAGGCATTTAAAGCAACAACTGTATAATTTCTTTACATTATCAACATTTTTAGACTTTATCCTCCAAAAAAAGGTTCAGCTTTGAATAAACTGAAAACACAGTATGTTTTGTGTATGAGTACATGCTTCACTGAGCATATGTCAGCTGACCCTAGAGAGACGAGTAGTGTGCAGTGGGTAGGAAGACGGGGGGTGGGTCTGAGAACCATTGTCTCCAAGCACAATGGCGTGAGTGAAAAGGCTTTGCGGCAGTCTTTGCAGCAGCCCCCTGGTATCCATGGAAACAGATACTGATCTGCATTTATCTCCAGACTTCTTTTGGAGCACGGCAGATGCAAAGCAGGCAGAGGGAGGGACACGGAGAGGAATGAGGGGTGGGGATAAAGAGCGGTGGAGGACGGTGTCTGTCACCAGCGTCTACCAGTCTGCCCAGTCACTAAAACAACTGAATCCCAGCACAGGTCATCTCTCGCCTTCCATTATATCACAGTGCTACAGAGTGATGACTCATTATGGTGCCCTGAAGCAGAGTGGGGTATCCCAGCCTTATCAGCATCTATGATGACTTCATTCCAGTCTGTCTGGCAGCTATGAGCCTCAGACGCTGAGCTAGTGCCAACAGCAAAGTGCCATATCATCTGGGTGATCAAGCTGGCGAAACAGAATCTAAAATCTTGCCATCCATTCAGAAAAAAACCTCTACTGCCAACATTCATGCCTTGCCTATAACCAACAACTGTCCTGTTAAAATACTTGCTTATTTTAACTTTTAACATGCTGTTTTGATTATTTTAATGCTTTTTATTTAATGATATTTTACTATTGCAATTGTTCTAACATATTTCTGTATTTTACTTTGGAAGCAAGGGTAGTACTGCCCAAAATAGACATCATATTTGATCATAAAGTATTAAGAAAGCTGTCTCGTTGCATCAAAATAAAAAACAAAGAGGCATCATTGACATCTTGGCTAATATTAACATCAGTGGAAAATTTCTGTGAGTCTTTATCTGGTGTACAAAATAACACATTTGTGGTCAGCATCAGCAGCTATAGCGAAGTTAAATAGAGGATAATATTGACAGAAGTTAAAATTTCTGAATTTATTTAGCAGAAAAGTGGCTCTTAATTCCTCCTTGAGTTGCTGTAACATTAACTTTTGGTTTTGCTCTGTTCTACAATTAGGACAATGTCGATTGTCCTACTTCCAATCTAAACACTTTGTTCTTTCTATTTCCAGCTGGACATTACCTTGGTGCCGCTGTAGTAGTCATCTGCCGTAACGGCATTCATAAAGCTCTCCTCCAGATGGACGCTGGTGTCGATGCCACCGGGGAGGACCAGTTTGCCCGAGGCGTCGATCACTTTGGCCCCACCTGGGATCATGAGCTCCTTCCCCACCTGCTGGATGATACCATTCTCGATGTAGACGTCTGCCTCCTGGGTGCAGTCGTCATTCACCACCTTGCCACCCTTTATCAGGATCCGTACCATAGCTGAGCTGGAAGACATGGCTATAGCTCTGTAAAGAAGAGAGGAAAATAGATTTGTCAATGGGAAATTAAGCCTTTTTGTGAGGTATCAGTTGTAGCTGCTGTTAACAGTGGTGATATGACTATGTACACCACTACACCACAAAAAGCACAAAAAAGTTCAAGCTACCACAACTTTCTTTTAAAAACTATTGGGTCCTGGGGTTCAACACAATAATCCAAGAAGCTAGAAGGCAAGCAAACATCTACATTTCTACTAGAAACAAACTTTATAGTACCTCATTCTGAAACCGTGTAGTAAAACTAAGGAGGAGAGAGAAGGGTCAGTAATGCTGCTCTGAGACCAGTCTGTCAGGCTGTGACTGACATCAGCTACAAGACTGAGTAGGCTGTGTCAGTCGCCGCCTGTGACCTGTCGTCGCAGTGCACAGTGTTATAGTGGTAAACAGAAAGAAGAGTCCAGTTGTGGGTCACAATAAGGCAAACAAGAGTCATTAAGGCGATTTTGAAAAGACTGAAGCAGTATGGCACTACTTACAATAGAGCTATATAGAAAGAATCACAATGGCTGTTAAATGTGAATTAAGTTGAGGTGGATGCTTTCAGAGCACGCATACCAAACAGCTCTACTCCATTGCAGTGCTCTCCAATAAGTGGGTCAGTACCACCCACAAAGGGTTGCAATAGGAATTTAAGGGGTCACCTACCTGCTGAAATGGGAAATAATTAAAAATAAGCTATGCTACACAACATCATATTTAATTTTTAGACTTTTCTGGCACATTTTGGATATGGTAACCTCTGCAGGCATCTACACTGACTTAATCAAACAGCTCATAAGAACATTGTACTATGTTGTAAAATTACAAGACGATCTTGTATGAGGCCCATTTTTAGATAGTGGATAGGAGTGGGCTTGGGTGGGGTTGGGGGGTGCTGATGATTTTGGTACGTTGGTATTTCTCTGCCACAAAGGCTGCTTTACTCTACTTAGTGCCACTGTGTTCTAATCTCCACTCTAAATAAGCCAATATTAATAAGAAAGCACAGACAAAATAATGAAAAACTATTTTCTTCTAAACTGATTTTGGGTAGACAATGTGTGATTACAGTGATTAACTAATCATTATCAAAGTCTCTAATCTCCAGGATGTGGAGCTTCACTTTTGCATCACTGTATCAATGATGCGATGTATGTGTGTGTATCCGTGCGTGCTTGCTTGCGTGCATGTGTGCGTGCAGGATGCGTACGTATGAGGGTGGGGCGACTTTACTGCATGGCATGGACTCCTTCACACATCCTGATCTGATGATGGGTGTGATAATGTGGAGGACGGTTCATTCTTAAATGTCCATGCACAAATGTTATCAGGCTGCAGGTTAGAAGGAGAAACACTCAGTATCTCCTCTGTTCCCCTCAGACTGGAAACAGCCACAGACTCTAATAGCTAAAGTTATCATATCCCAGGGCCTGTAGCTCATTGTAAACAGATGAGCTCACGATGCCGGTTTAAATACTTGCACAATAAATCCGTGCAAATAAATATACGCATAAATTAAACATAAATTATTACAACTTCAGTGAGCTACAGTTGAATCACATATGTTAGTGTAGTAGACTGTTCACTAAGAAAACTACAGGCCCTGATTATATATTGATCAAATTATATTTGCAGTAACATGGAAATCTATTAAATTCCTGCAACAAAACACATGCAATCTCAACCATTTGTAAATTAGTGTAAATCAGAATGATTATTCCGGTAAATATTGTTATTTTGCTAGTCAAGTGTGAAAGCACTGAAATGATAACACTTCTACTAGTGCGACTTGACACAAAGAAACCGGTCTCCATCCGCTGTGCATGGCTCAGCGTTCATTATCGACCTAGAAACCGCATTCCCAACTCTCAGTCTGCCCCAGACCCTTCTCTTCCTCCTCCGCGGTAAAGAACAGATCGCTATCTAACGACGCATTGTGACCTCGCATTGTAATCACACAGCCCGCCTGCCAGGTGAGGTGGTGTAGTTGTACTTCAGGGTGTGTACGGTTCCTGGGAGGGTGGCACGCAGACACCAAGACGTGCAGCCAGGGGGCATGGAAAACAACGTCTTCAGGCTCCAGCGGAGGATTCCCCCCACAGACTGAGCTGCTGCAGCCAACCACACTGAATAATGCTGATGATGTGCACAACATACCTCCTCTATAGGCCTGCTGCTGCTGCTCCACTAGGCTCTCTGGTTACTTTCTGACAGGAACGCAACACAATCCGAGGATGGCACTTCCCAAGCAGATACACACACCAGATGGATGCCTTCCTGGCCGGTCCGGGACCAGCAGACCGCAGCATCATAAACGTCAAATCAGCACGCGTATACAAGTAAGACTTCCGGCTGCTACTTTCAAAATAAATACCCATATATGCTTATCCTTCTGCTATTTCTTTCATTTGAATTTCATTTAACCACAGTGACCTACATGTGAACGTACACACACCAGCAGCAACTTGGAGTGCAGTGTCTTGCCAAGAGACCAGAGAAGCCCCTTAATTAGACATGCACAGGACTTAAGAACTAGGAAGAATCTGCATGAAATTAAAATGAGTTTTTCATATATCATACAGACCAGTGCAAAATACATTTTCCCCCATAATGCACTGAGCAACACATGTACCCTACACTGGTCGATTAGGTTACAAATAGTGGCTTGTGAAAATGTTTGTCAACCGCCTGTCATACCTATTATCCATATATTACATAAACTAATAAATACAGTACTTATAAAACTAGTTTACATAGATTATTTGATTACACATGTGTTTTGGTAGCAAGAATGCATTATGGCAACGTGTCCATATGTAATGTTGATGATGTAGGACAACTTTTCTAAATTTAAGATCATTATAAACTCGTCAATAAATGAGTCCTTTGCAGCCTGGCTGTGTTTTGTTCTGTGACAACTATTGTGCAGCTTGTCCTCTTTATGATTCAAGCTTTTATACATTGTTAGCTGTGTTTAGTAACAGTTTAATTATATGTTTCCCGTTTGTCTTGTCAGAAAGTTGTAATGCTGCCATCTTGGCCGGGCTGCCCTTGAAGAACAGTTTGTTAAACTCCACAACATTCCTGACTGGTTAAATTAAGATTAAATAAAAAAAATGCAGGACAAACAATGGATGTGAATTAATTTAGTCCGATTTTTACTCTTTTACTGTAAGCAATTCACCTGTTTTCCGGGAAAAGTCTGTCTTGGTTTGGTTAACTTAACGGAGCACGCAGCATCCAGGCCGTGCGACGGTGTGACGCTCCAATCAGCAGCGCTGAGTGAAGGCTTGGTCTCCTAAACATCCAATTACCGTGAACTTTGGGCGTGTCCACTCCGAGGAGGCTGTACCACTGTGAGAGGTGGAGGGTGGCATGAATGTAACAGCTCATTCTGGCTGCATAATGGACTTTTATGAGGTGTTAAAATCACTATTATCATGCACTTAAGGCTTAAATGTCTCTGTCTAATTTTAATTGCATTAGTTAATGACCTAGTCTTCCCTCTGTGTTATCTTGATAGAAAAATATACATAAACAAAGAAGAAACAGACAATATATTTTAACGAGGAAATGGCATTAGTAGGAAATGTAAGTATAGGTCCACAAACTGTATCTGAAAGCTGTGTGGAAAGCTGTAGAGTGCTAACATGTTCAGCTCTAATCAGAGAGGAGCTGCAGGGCAACTCCCTTATTTTAGAGCACTGAAGGAGGTGGAGACCCAGGTGCCAAGACACTGATGAACAAAGCCCCTGCTAGGGGGCATGATGGCATGGAAACCGGAGCTGAATATTGATGTCCACATCTCCTCTGTCAGCCTTCTGACAATTAGAAATTTAAAGAGGGTCATGAGGGTATTGTTGGATTTGAACAAACATGTATTTGAGAATGTGCTGATGACAGTTTATTTATTTACATAACTTGAAAAAACATTTCATTAGGTCTTTTTCCTCATAATTATGAATTATTACCTCGAAATGATGGGGTTGTTAATCCCTTTAATACTTCATGAAACTGAAGAGTATACTTTAAGTTAAAGGTTATTCAACAAAAATGTTGTTAACATTTGCTTAACATCATTATTTATATTGTACACAGCCCCATCTTTTTTGGAAACAGGATTGTGAGCATTTCTTTAAAAATGAAAACAGAGGATTTTTTTTTTTATCAGCCATCAGAACGTGGACATTTATTTCAAATTATTTATTTATTTCAGTCTCCACACAGCCCTTACAACTTTCACCACTAAGTTGAGATGGGTTACCACTATCTTATGTAGTGTACTGTAATCTCAAAGACAAATGTCTATAAAGCCTTATAGCTTAAGCCAACTTAATCATTAGGCGAATGTGCGTGAATGTATTAATGTCCTCTGCTTCTTTCATCTGGACTTTGGCCTGGCAGAGAATATTGTTTAGAGATTTTTGTGAAAAATCTAAGTGAAACTAACATGAGGGAGACATGTCTCCCTATTCCCACAAAGAATTAAGGTCTTTTGATAGTAATTACTTGATGCTATATCACAATTTTGTAGTATCATAATATTGAAGTAATAAATGATTATTAGAAGAACAAAATATGCAATAATGAAAAATAAGTGTTGGAAACAGGCTTTTGTGTGCATAAAAGTCTTTTTTCAGAACAGACACTTTGACTTGTCATACTAGGAAAAGTAAATATGCTACTAATATTATTAAATTAATGAAAAATAATAAATTTCAGGTCTATTTTATTAACATAATTGAAAAAAGGACAGGAGCGGTCAGATTTTTGCACAAAAACAAAACATTTATTCAAGTGTTCTCCAGCACAAGTACATACAGAGCCTTTATCTTCTCTCTGGACACTGAACATAAGTATGGGGGGTGAGGGGTGGGGTAAAAGTGGAGAATGACTGCTACATTGACCAGTACGAACTGGTCTTAAGGAAAAAGCGTATAAGCCATAAAACAGTTATGACAGAAAGTCTCACAGAGTGTCAACAGTATCACTGAATATAGAATTATTGACCTGCCTTGAACAATAAAAATGAAATGTTGTTTCTGATAAAAACAAACAAACAAATAAGCATCAATTCAAAACAACAATCTGAAAACAGACATGGAGAATATTACGCCATGGAATGTAGGATTAAGAAGCGATGTGTATTAAGCATACAATATGCTACAGTAAGTTATTAAAATTTTTTTCTCACATGATTTTCCCACAGATAAGCACCAACTACAGCAATCGCTAGTCTAAAACAATATAGGAAACCTTTCGTTATTTCTTATCCTTATTTTTTCAAGTACAAAGTTAGAATGCCTTTGTTAACATGTTTATATAAATGAAATAATTATTTTCCGTTACTATAAGGAACTTAAAAACAGTCATTGTCGATGTTTATATCTCTTCCAATCAAATATATTTTTCTTGATTAGATAAAATGTTTAGCACCATCGGAAACACCTACAATCCATCTTTTTCAAATTCTTACAAAAGAAACAAGCAAAAAACACCACCACGTAGGGCTGTGCAGTGAAGTTGAGACTGTTCATCTGTCCATAGGCCACTGTTAAAATCACATGACATTAAATCTGGATTCACTTGACACAAACAAATAGTGACAAAAAAAAAAAAGTCAACTTGAAGTCTCCCTACTAATTAATGCGCAAAGCAAGTTTTGAATCAAATTTGTCACTTGATTTTTATTTGTAACCTAAGATTTTTTTCTAATTTCATGATATATATTAGCAAAGAATTATATTTGTACATCTTATACGTAAAAAAAAGATAAAAACAAATTGAAAACAGCAACTGGAAAACTATGTACAAAATGTACAAACATGACGGGATGTTACGTATTGTAGGAGGAGGGGGAAATAACATCTGGTTAAAATATCATGGAGCACACGACCTTGCATTGAGACCTGTGTGCATGGACAAAATGATGGCAATAAGGTCACTTATAAGAAATTAATAACATTAAGAAATTAAATTTCAAATTTTGAATCTTAAATATGATATAGATAAGAGATAGCATCTGTTTTTATTACCCTCTTTAATCTTTAAGTGCTGACATCTTTGTCAAACACTGTGTCAGTTTTTCGTTTTGACAAACTGCAGCTTAAATCCTCCATATTTAGCTTAGAGGTTACAATCAAGAGAATTTAGTTTATGAATGTAAACCAAATTTGGATCAGCACTTAAATTTGTCAACATGACGACTATTTACCATTTATCAGGGAAATAGCTGAGGCCCAGCTGTCCTTCACAAGGGACAAAATATTGTACAAAGCACATGATATAGTTCTTTAACTATGTCTCACATATTACAGTCTTAAAAGAAATAGACATTCTTTGAATATGGGTTGTAACATACTGTTTGCTGCTTTAAAACAGAGAACAATATAGATGTAGGCATGGAAAAGAGTGTGGTGTTACAAATGTCAATCCATCTACTGCACACTGAATCAAATAACATGGATTTCACATATCAAAAGCCATTCTTTCACTTCTATTGGCACAGCCCTACTGTATACGAAAAGTATTACACGAGGGTAGATCAGTTCACACGATAAAACAAAACAAAAAACAATTCACAAGAACCTATATTTTTAAAAAAATATCAAGAAAAAAAGAAAGTATACATATAAAAGTGCTTTATAATGTTGATAAAACAGCACAAAATTGCTATAAAAAGGTAGAAGAACTTTGTGAAGCCGCACCATATTGTTGAGGATTTGCACCTGACAGTTTTTCAGTTTAGAGAGGTGGAAGTTGAGGAGGAGAGTTACCCGGCCTGGTCACCCTCCCTCCCTCCAGCCACCGCACTTACTAACAGTTGTACAGTAATGTCATTGGTCAGGATGAAACTAGAAAAAAATAGCTCACCACAGACGTTGATCTTAAGGTTTTTTTTTTTCTTTTGAATGACAGAAAACATCATTTCCCATGTGGCCAGCTTCACTTTCTGTTTGTGCAGGTCCAGGCAGTGAGCCTGAGTGTAGCAAGTCAGAGATTAAATGAGCAGCAGTAGAAACTGTATAAAAGCTGTAAAATGCAGACAAGGAGATTATGCTCTATTTTGCAGTCTACTGTCTGCCACTCATACGTTCCGTTTGAAGTGAACGGCACGGAAAAGATTTTTTTTCATTAAGTGTAAAAACATGAAACATGTTTTTTTTCCAGCAACAGGTTAAAGAGCTCTGTATTGTCTAAAGTTGTGGTGCCACATGGGCTATGATGTTTCTTATCATCTTGGAGCACCATGGTATTGTAACCATATTACAGTAGTACCTTTATTACCTTCAGTTGTGTATAGAAACTAAACAAAGAGGTATATGTGATCTGGTGTTTTGGATTCTCAGAGACACAGCTCTCCTGACACTGAAGAAAATCGCCTTTCTCTTCACATCTCTGTGAGGCTCAGTAGCTGGAAGCATGGCTGCCCTGCAGGTGGGAATCTGGCAGCCTTGACGTACAGTACGCTCACACAGCAGAATTATTTCACATATCTCAAAACCACTGTCTATCTTTCCGATGTTTCCCACTGCATAAACATCTCTTTTAAAATACATATTTAGCACTTTTCTGTCTCAGTGTCTTGAGAAGAAAGCATAGTCTCAAGTATAGCTTGCACATACAAATCAACAATACTTGATAACACTGATAAAAGGTAAAATGACATATCAAAATTAAATAGAATTACAGTTGAAATACAAGAAATATTGTGAAATGTACGTTAATGTCTCGCTTGCAAATTATACATGAGTATAATTCGAGGATCAAGGCTCTTATATCTAATCACAACATACAGTTGTAGTTCCTAAAATGGTTCTGAGCAATTGTTTTCTTGCTGTTCAAACACAGGCAAAGTAATCTTTGAGTGGTGCAAACAGGTGGCGGATAACCGGGACGCTCCATGATCTGCCCAGGAGCCTCTGCCTCGCCAGTCGGCTCATGTTGCACACGTCCGTATAATGGACTGGAAAGCCAAAGATCCTGACAAGAACAACCAGCCAGAACATGGGATACGAAACAACCAGTGGGAGAGATGGACAAGGACCAGAATGGGGAAAGATACAGGAAAATAAGAAAAGGAAGAGTAAGAAAATTCGAATAAGAAAAGGTGCTGTGAATGATTATTTAACTGGCGATCTTTACATACCTCTCCATCTCAGTGCACCAGAGTATGTCTTCTTTCTCATTCATGTAGACGGGGAAATGCTGGTCCTTGCCCTGCTTGATAGAATTAGACCTGGTGGTGATGGTCCTCACCTTGTCAAACTAAAGAAAACAGAGAATGAGAGAAATATTAATCAGCATATTTTTATCAGCATATTAAAAATCAGATTCATTAGCTGAGGGTCTACTGTGCAGTTAACTAACAAAGTAACTTGATTTCATAATACCAATGTCAGATGATGGTTTTTCAAACTGTTACCTCTTGCAGCCACTGGTGTCAGTGCCACCACTGTGCAAAGTTAGCAATCAAAATAACTGCCATGTATTCAGTTCAGTACATTTTGGACACACATACTTATAGATATAGCACAGAAAAAAAGATTGCAATATATAACATCTCACAGGAAGTACCTTAGCTGTCCTGCCATGCTCTAAGCAGTCCTGGAGGTCCAGCCTGTCAGTGCACATGGCAGTCAAAGGCCTGAAAAAGAGAAAGAACAGGAGTCATAACTAGTTTTATACCGTGTGATTGTATTTATAAAGCTTTGTTACAGATTTGATGATAGACAAAGCTAGATAGATGGACATTATTTCTATAAAGTGTAGTGTGGAAAGCCATAGGTTCAGGTGGATGATATGTCAGATATTCTCTACACTACACTCATACATGAACGTGAACTGAATGAATACACCACTCTTTTCCCTGTAATTGGCCTTTTTATTAAGGCCTTGAAGATGCAAAATCATTTTGCATTTTAAATGTACATCAGCTAATCGCTAACATGGTCAAGGATGTCGGAGTGGGGGTGCAGTCATGGTCTAAAGTGACTGGTCAGTTACATATCCAACCCAGCTTCATTCTCAACTGAATGATGAATGAGTTCAACAATGAAGATCTCACGGGTCATGCAATGCAACAAATATTGGTGCTTATGAATAAAACCACACACAAAATATGAAATTACTATTTAATCTATAATAATGTTAAAAGGCAGTATTTAAATCTAAATGATTTAAATGATTTTGTTGTTTTCCATTGTTTACACCAAAGTCTGCATTCACCCACCAACCTGTTCATCCCAGGAAGGTTACCCCAGAAGTAGCGGGCACGGTGGGCAGCAGACACTTCCTTGGCATCAATCATCACTGGGTTGCACTAAAAACCAGACAAGCAGATGGAAAAAAAATATACCAATCAGACAGGAACGGAAAGGAAGATGCTGTGCCATGCTTAGTGGGGATTACCATTTAATAGCAAAGTATTTCTGGTATTCATAGAAATCTCTGTATTGATTTGCTTGACAATAAACAATGTTAAGTCAGATGAAAACCTCCATCCAGCCATTTTAAACAAAAGTTGACCTTCTATGACAATATGCTGAGCAAGGAATACAATATGACATTAAACATATCATATTAAATTTGTTTTATGAAGATTAAGAGTGGCAGAGTGCCCTGATAATAGCACCAAATCACAACAAAATCATCTCAAGATGTTACAGAATTGTACAGAAAACCCAACAAATCCCACGTGAACAAGCACTAGGCGACAGTGGAGAGGAAAAACTCCCTTTAATGGGAGAAACCTCCAGCAGAACCAGGCTCAGGATGGGCGGCCATTTGCCTCGGGGTGAGAAGAGAGGAGAGAGAAAAGAAGAGCAATAGGCAGCAGACAAAACACTGCGCAGATTGGTAGGGCTAGTAACTGTACTCTGGAAACAAGATACAGAAAGATACAGAGAGAGGGAGACAGAGAGGAGAGGACGAAACACATCTACAGGAGAGAGAAGACACAAAGTTAATGACATGTTAATGAGAGGAGAGGAGAGGAGAGGAGAGGAGAGGAGAGGAGCCCAGTGCATCAGGGGAGGTCCCCCAGCAGACTAAGTCTATAGCAGCATATCTAAGAGACAGTTCAGAGTCACCTGAGCCATCTCTAACTATTGTAGATGGTTACAATTACTAATACACTTTTTGGTGTTTTTATCTTTTGATGTCATCATTACTCTGCTGCTGTGACACGTGAAGTTCCCCTTCAGGGAATCAATACAGTGTTATCTTAACTATAAGATTTATCAAAAAAGAATGTTTTAAGCCTAGTCTTAAAAGTAGAGATAGTTTCTGCCTCCTGCTTGATAGCTCTGCCTCCCACTCTGGGATCTACAAGTAGACGTGCACTCTGGGAGCAAGTGTTTTACTGGGATAATATGGTGCTATGAGATCTTTAAGATGTGATGGAGCTTGATCATTAAGTGGTTTATATGTGAGGAGAAGGAATTTAAATTTTGGAGAGAAGCCAGTGGAGAGAAGCTAACGTAGGATAAATATGATCTCTCTTGCTAATTCCAGTCAGAACTCTGGCTGCAGCTTTTTGGATTAACTGGAGGCTTTTAAAGGAGTTACTGGGACATCCTATTAGTAGTGAATTACAGTAGTCCTGTCTAGAAGTAACAAGTAGTTTTTCAGCATCACTTTTCCATATTTTAGCAATATTCTTCATTTGGAAGAAGGCAGCTCTAGAGTTTTCTTTTATATGCAAGACAAAGAAATTATCCTGGTTGAAAATATCCCTAAGGTTCCTCACAGATACAGGACATCTAGGCCTGTATGCCTTAAGCATAAAGACCTGCTGCTTGACGTAATAAGAACTAACTGATTTGTTTGGTGCAAGCACAGAACCTTGGATCTCCATAATTAACCTTTGTCTGCATGGAAGACTTTTCATTGACATAAACATATTTAACATTTAACAAACATGTTCCAGTCTCTGTAATAAAATGATCTAACTAATAAATATAGAGACATGTCTGCTGAATTAGTGCCACAAGGAGGAATTAATCTATTGATCCTTGTGCAACTGGTGTCACATCAACTACAGTCTACAGTTAAATTAATTAGTTGGAGGGTGTTGTGGCAGGTAATGGCTTATAGAATGACATCAACAAGTTACTGCAAGAAGTTCAGTTAGCAGGAATTACTACAGTCAGTGAAGAAGCTGACCTCTAAAAAGCGAGATATGTCCCTCTTATCGCTGACACCCATGGCAACCACATTTTCAAAGAGCCAGAAGAAAGGTCGGTCATCCCCCTGCTTTGGCCGAGCCTCGTGGAGCAGCCGGTAAAACTCAAAGAACAGACGACCAGTGCCCTCTACAGGACAGAGACAGTCATTAAACAATGTTGTATAGTGAAATAACACACTGGTGATTTTACAGTAATTTATCTATTATATTATTATTTCTTTATGTTTGGCCAAATGATTTTCCAAAACAATATCATGAACTAAAAATGCAACACGTGACATGTTTCAACCTACCATAAAGACCTTTCCTAGCAGGATTGACTATTGAGAGGTCATTGCACGGGCTTCCACCTATAACCAGGTCAAAAGGTCCCCACTCGTGTATCTGTACACAGATAAGAGACAGAGTCAGAAATATAAAAATAAACACAGAGACAATAAAGATAATTATATGTAAGATTAAGTGAACCAGGATTAGTCTAACTCTCAGGTTTCTGTTTTCATTGAAAAACTTAATGAATTCAGTTCTGCCTTTAAATTCTTTATTGTCCTCTGGTCATGCACTTTGGTTATTAGGTAATGTGGCATCAGACCCTAATTTCTCTGACAATATTATTACTCAGATATCATCATGACGTTAGTAAACTGCACATTTGGCATGTTACAGAAGCTGGATAGTCTGACTACATGTTTTATGTTAAGTAGAGTTATGATCCAGTTCTCTCATTTACCAATGTTAGGAAAGTACATCCACTGGTGTTTAGGAGACAGTTTGTGAGGAGAAATATCTGTATATTAAATGAGAAATTTGAGCAGGAAGAACAACCAGTATAACATTTCATTAGATTTATGTCCATGTATAAACTTTTTTTTTTACATTAAAATAATCCCTAATACAGTTTTAACAGTACAACAGACTCAGTCTCCCACTCACTGTTTATCTGAGGCTTGTACACAAACTCCACAACATATCAATAGCACTGATCTTTATGAACAAAATGTCAATTGTTCAAATGTGAAATCGTCACATTTTGTTGTGGAGTTGTGTTGTTGTTATTTGCTTAAATCTTTGTTGTTGCACTTCCTTCAATACAGTATTTTATTAGCTCATAGTTCCACCAAAAACCTCACAGATTGCATTGAGATTGAGTTTGACATCTTTATAGGTCGAATAAAATCCACATTGTGGCATTTTTGTATGTTAATAAAATCCAGTATATGTATTCAAATAAATGAATGATTGACTACATCCTTTGTTGGAAGATAATAACTTTAAAGGCACATAAGTTGAAGTAGGAAACAAAACCTCAGTTTTTGGCCTGGGACTGAAAGGTTAATGTAGGACTGCAGAGTCGATTATTAATATAAATGTGATGTACTCTGAGTATGCGAGTAGCTATTATTTTATTATCCACTTCAGGTTTGAGGTAAAAGCCACAGCTAAAGTGAAGTTGACCTTACTCTGACGAAGTCTCTCTCTCATTCAGTTCTCTCTGTAGTGAGTTCACAGTTGCACAGGTTGCAGTTTAAATTAGCAAGGCAAACTCTTCCTGATGAATTTGTGTTTCTGTTTTATTTCTAAGGTTGTCCATTGACACAACGGTAATCACAGTGAAATATCACCCAGTGGGTCGTATTGTCTGTGTACTCACTTTTTCATTTACCACATTTAAGACATAAACATCTGCGCATGTTTAAACCAGTTGTTATTTTTTTGGTCTTTGTATGTTTCAGATACTCTTCCTGTTTGTAGATTTAGCGACCAGCATAATGCCATTGTATATGACAACTCATTTTATCAGCATCAGAATCAGATTTATTGGCCAAGTATGTTTGAACACGCAAGGAGTTTGACACCAGTTTCGAGTAGTTTTCATTGTACTTACACACGGTAACAATTACTATAACAAAGAAGGTGAACACTGACGCACAAACATGAACAAGGCTGAACAAACATCTCTCAACATAGTGCAGTTGAAAAATATAGCTTTAAGGGTAGCTTAAAAATAACATTACATACAAACTGCAGCATTTATATGGTATGTGCAGGTGTGAATGTATGTATGGTATATACAGTACAGTTTGTATGTGATTGTTGAGTTAATATTGATATATGTAATGTTATAATTTGAAGGCACAGGTGTTGCATTGGTTTTGCACAGTGTGAAGTACTGAAAAAGACCATGTACACTTAGCAAACCTAAGCAAAAACCATAAGACT
The DNA here is from genome assembly GCA_032362345.1 of Sandelia bainsii. NCBI lineage: Eukaryota > Metazoa > Chordata > Actinopteri > Anabantiformes > Anabantidae > Sandelia > Sandelia bainsii. The sequence continues at coordinate 6,052,538 of JAUMHL010000015.1, forward strand.
CACATGTTTGCGTGTGACAGTCCTCACATCACCAACATACATGATACGACCCTGATGCCGAACGACACCCACAGTGATGGAGTCTTCACACACTTCAGAGGCTATGTAGCGATCCACTTGGATGCCAAGTTCTTTCAGAACCAGCAGTCCTGCACAGGACAGGGTCATGGGTCAGAAACATTATAGAAAAGTAAAGAGTTGAAGCAGTGAAGCAGTTGAGTGCGCTTAGACTGATGTCAAGGTCTAGAGCTGTTCCTGACTGAAAATGACCATTCAAATCCCTCTCTTTACAATACAGTATCTGCAACATGCCAATCACATTGCTCTCCACCCAAGTGTATTCCTATCAATCATATATTGACCAATGAAGTGTTAAAGAGACTATGGTGGTGATAGTCAATAACATTACTACTATATTGATGTTTATTGTCCAATAAGTGTATAATCATATGTATGTGAACTATCCACCAAGTATGAAAAAGATGTAGCGTGAGCAAAAATTATTAAGAAAATGTTGCACACATATAGAAATGAAGTGTCCCTTAACAATACACTGAACCCCGAACCCATGGCGCCTCAAACAGGAAGCCTGTCCACAAGAATTTCCCCAAGGGGATTAATAAAGTATCAGTTAGTTTAGTTGTAAAGTGAGAGATTTGGTGTAAACTGATACAAACAGAACATTTCACACAGATGTAGAGAAAGGTGATCCTTGTCTAACCTGTTGCTATACCATCAAATAGTGACAGGACACGAATGGGCTTCCTTTTCTCCACCATGACTGGGGGGTAAAGCTTTGGAGGATCCTGAAATACAACACCAGTAGAGGGGGTAGAAGATGAGACACAAAAGAAAGAAAACCCCTCAGTGAGACAGCTAATGGGATCTATAACCTAAAGGTGCAAACTTACAAAATCTTGGTCGTGATTATTTGCAAAGAAGTGCTGGAGACGGCTGGGCCAGTCAGTGCGACGCTCCAACAGACCAAAAACACCCTTCTGACCACACATATAGCAGTTCCATGGGTCTTCTTTGATGGCTGCATGAGCTGCGCCCTGACCAACGAGCAGGTCCACACACTCCACACAGAAACACCTGAAAACAAGCCAAGGAAAATTGGTACTAAAATCAGTGATATATATATGTATGTAACATGAAGTATGCTACAGCTCATATGTTCAGTACAATCATGGTAAGCTAACAGACCTAAGAGAATAGGAGGCCTCACAATGTTGCGCGCAACTTTTGTTTCTCTTGCTCTGGTCTGGAACGGTCATGAATTTGTTTGAGATGTCATTAAACACATCTGGTTATGTTGTCTATTGTCTGTACAGTCAAACTATCACATTAAAAGACCAAAAAATAAGAATAACTGGAACATAAAGAATCTCCACCTTTAAAGTGATCTGTCCAATAAATTACTGACAGTTCTCTTCTTAGTTTCTAAATCAATAAAGTCACAGAATCCGTCATTGTTTTATTTTACTTCTACAAGACCTTGTTTTAACGATTTTTAAAGAGGTTTGGGAGTTCAAACAAAATGTCATCCAAATGTCAAATGCCAGCTCTAAACACACAACGAACCATTGTTTACAGATTACTCCACAAGGCTGTTCTCAGAGCTATCTATTGTCTTATTAACATAGAGACAAACACTTCTGCTTCTTTGCTTGTCACCAACAAGGGCAAGTGTAAAGTGTCTAGGTGTTCATCCCCTGAGAGCCCGACCAGTACTGCTGCAAGCTAAAGAACACAGAGGACACATCACTTACCATACTTACATTTGCTATTCTCAGTATGAGGATACTTTATAAGACTATTTCTTACCCGTTACTCTGACTGACATACAACCACACTTTATATAACATTTGCCATGTGGACATTGCATGTAAGTAATAACTAATGTGAAATTGTTGTGGCAGAGAGATACAAGAAAATTATTTGAACATAAACGCTGAACATTTTGGCAGCATATAGAATTACGTTCCAAATATGAAAGACTGGATAAATTAAGATATACAATAACATACTGTATATTTTGGATGTACTGTAAATGTCCTGTTTAGTTTTTAAGCCCAATTAAGCAGAAGTGGTAAGTAACTAAGTATATTTATTAAAGTACATTAATTAAGTACAGTTTTGAGATACTTGTGCGTCACTGAAGTATTTCCATTTTTTTCAATTTTCATTACTTCAGAGAGAAATATTGTACTTTTTACTTCCCTGAGTTTATTTGACAGCTTTAGTTACTAGTAACTTTTGCAGATTCCATCTTTACAAGCTCCTGTTTTTGTTTCATATTAAGTCCAGCCAAGTCCAACACAGATATCTGATCTTATTATTTAGTAATAATTAGAACTTTTCTTTGCCATATTTTTTTGCCTTTGAAAGTCTGTCAATCAAATCTGGACTAGACTTCAACAATATCAAACGCAGTACTGTTTAAAATATATTGTTTTCTAGTGGAGTACTTCTTTTGTATTTCAGTGTCAATTTTAGAGTATGTACTAACTACCATAACTTGAGTAAAGAATTTACTTGTGGTGGAGTGCTTTTTTAGGCGACTTGCACTTTTACTTAAGCACTAAGTTTGTGTACTACTACCTTCTCTGTCATTAAAAAGCTTCTATAACAGGTCTACAGCTCTTTTCTTGTGGACTGCATTTCTCATTTCTGCATAAAACATGCAACTTTTTTTATATTAAACAACTTATTTTCCTACAACATGTCTTGTAGTACTCCTGTAATCAGATGCAATGTATTTGCTGTCATGTGCAAGCCCTTTCTTTGAAATGTATATAAAAAATTTAATAATTTAACATTGGTCAAAATAATTAACTAGTATATGAAAAACATTATATCTCTTAAAACTGAAAAAACAGCAGAGTACTGGGTTAGGCTCTCTTGTTGTACTGAAAAAATTAGTGGAAATGTACTTTATTCATGTGAGCTTTTCATCCAGCCTTTATTTGTTTACTTTCTTGTTACTTCAATACTGGCTTTAATATGATAAAGGTCAAAATGCACTTTTAAGAGAAATGAAACATTCTGCAGTTTAGGATACCACAAAACTACTAAACACAATACACACATATTGCTTCTTTGGACAAAATATACTTCAACTTGGAACACAGTGCCCTGATTACTTAGCAGAACCCAGTAAAAAGCTCACCGACAACAGTTGTTGTTTCCACACATGAGCACCTCTCGGCCCCCGCAGCAGATAGTGCAGTATGACTGATAACCATCATCGTCATATTGATATGCACATTCTAGGAAGCAGTTCTGTGGAAAAAAGGGATGAAAGTCAGAAGTAACCAGTTTCACATACAGTGCTGTGAAAAAGGATTTGTCCCCTTCCTGCTTTTATTTATATGAAATCTGTTTGATAATCTGAATCATTTAAGTGTAACAAATATGCGATAAAATTAAAACAGGAATTTTATGGGGTCACATCAGTAGCTCCTTGAAATATGTCCAGTTCATTATTAGCTTTAATATAGTACTTCCCAGACTTTTAATGACCTCTATCACAGCTTACCTTACAGCTCTGGCACATTCCTCCAGCAAACAGTGGGTGCTCAATGCTAACATTCAAACTTCCACAGGAGATACAGATGTCTGTAGAAAGAGAAGGAGTGGAAGTCAGAGAGGTGTAAACACTCTGCTGCTATGATGTTTCGAACTTCACATCTCAGTGGATTTTTTTTGCTGTGACACTAGATCTAATGAGCTTAGCTGGTATGTTTGTAGGAAACACACAAGGGAACTAGTAACTACTTCTGTATTCTGTTATTCTTTTTTATTGTCTTATTAACATAGAGACAAACACTTCTGCTTCTTTGCTTGTCACCAACAAGGGCAAGTGTAAAGTGTCTAGGTGTTCATCCCCTGAGAGCCCCACCAGTACTGCTGCAAGCTAAAGCACACAGAGGACACATCACTTACCCTCTATGCTGCGGCACTTTTGTCTCACTTCATAAACAAGCCGCTCTAAAAATACAACACAAGACACACCTGATGAAAAATGTAGGTTAACAAAATCTACATTAATTTGTAAATATCAACATTTGTCTTGATGAAAATGTGTAACAATTTGACAGATTAAAACCCAACAACAGACAGTTAATCTCAGAAACATAATAACTACACCTAATCATCATGCAATCATCTATGTGAATCCAAAAAGTAATGCACTATAAAAAATGTTATGTAAATGCATGACTGAATATGTTTTAAATGCAGATGCAACATGATTTTACAGTTTGTTAGTGAAGCTGCTACTGTTTTGGTGTTTGCCATTGTCAGTATTGGTATCACTATGTGGAAACTGTATAATCTGCAGTGGAAAATACTGTAAAAAATGTATACAAAGGGTATCTGTATGAATTATGTATTCTACATACAGTATACATATGAAATGAAGTCTTTTGTAATTTTTTTTCCAACATGCCAATGTTTTTAGCAAAAAATACATAAAACCTTTCATTATTATTATCATTATTATCGTCATTCTTCTTCTTCTTATTATTATTATTATTATTAGTAGTAGTAGTAGTAGTAGTAGTAGTAGTAGTAGTAGTAGTAGTAGTAGTAGTAGTAGTAGTGGTGGTAGTATTAACATTAGTATTAATTAAGAACAATGGTCCTAACATCAACCCCTGTGGTACACCATATTTAATGTTAAGAATTTTTCTGCATTTTCCACCCAACATATAGGATGGTCAGAGCATTATTATCTGTTTAGCTATTTAGAAGTTTACTTACAGCTAAAAACTCCACAGTTATTTGACCTGCCTTACTAACTAACTTGGTTTATGGGTTAATATCAACCAGACTCTAAAAAAATCTGACAAAAAATCAAAAGAGTGAGCAGGAGTAGGTAACTGGTTAGTGATGGGATGTTCATTTTATCATATTACATAACAGCAGGACACTAAAAAACTCTAAACAATAGATTGTCATAGCTCTTGTTATACTGAACTACACTGAAACTGCTGTCAGTAACATTTCTGCATTAGGTACTACTACTCAGGTAATACTCAACACTGGTGAATTACCTATGAATAAACATCTTCTATTATAGATGAAGTATAAACTGAAACAAGCATCTATTCATTGTATTTGGCAGAGCATGGAGCTTTTTGCTGTGTCATATCACTCAATTTCACCTTAAACCTGTCACTCTAATGTACCTATTGTCCATAAACTACTTCTCCGACCACTTACTCTGATGTTCAGCTGAGCCGAGTTGTCCCCATGGGAAGTGCATGACTCCAATTTTACTTTATAAATGAGGCACCTTACCTCGTGTCCTCTCATCAATGATGTCCTTGACCTTGGGTTTCTCTGCTGTACTTTTGCGAGGCTTTTTGACTGGAGGAGGCGTGTAGGCTGCTGCTTCTGGTTCCACCCACATCTCAGGGTAAACCTCTTTGTATGGGTTACGCTCCTCTGGGGTGCATGGCAAATCAGACAATGAATATTACAAGCAATATTATGAGTTATTCATGTAAAGTGTTAAGTACAAAAAAATGTATATGAGGTGATCTCTATTTGATTTGTGATTTTTATTTGCTGCAACTGAGGGTGGAGAAACACAATGAAAGCCTCTGGTCAAAAATTCAAGTTCTTACCCTCTGGGGGCTCTAGTCCCTTGGGTCCAGTGGGCTGAAATCCTGTCATAGCCCATTCAATCATCTGTTTGTTAAGCATTTCCACTGATTTGGAGGTTTCTGTTTCATCACTGTCAGGACAGGCCATGAAGGCTTTGCCTGCCCGGCTGCTAGCCACCTAGAAATACAGAAAAACATTTAGGACTAAGGTACATCCTCAGTAGTGGCAGCTCGTCAATAGAGGGCGCTGGGGCGCCGCCCCACCTGTATAGCATGAAGAAGAAGAAAATAGGAACCACATAAAACAATTTTTTAAAAACATGAAATTTTTAATAAACGATCTATACATTATACAGACCGTGAGTACAGTGTATAATCTGCATTTAAGTGTAGTTTAAAAATGTTCTCTCACTCGTTTACCGCGACTGAACGGTCGTGTGACGTATTTCCTGTTCCTTTGGG
>JAUMHL010000015.1:6058714-6095606 GCA_032362345.1 Sandelia bainsii
GCATAAGAATGGTGCTTTGGCTTATACTAGTGGTGATATGTGGTTAGAGCGCATCTGAAAACTGACTTGCAAAAGTGAGTCCCCCCCCCCAAAAAATAACTTCACCAGCCGCCACTGATCCTCAGTACTACTGATTAAAAGTGCTCAGCATCTCAGCAAGAGAATACTAATCCAAAAAGGGGATGATAATTCTTTTCTCTTTATTTGTCATCTAAGCACTCAATTTGCTATTATTTTTTTGTTTGGCTTTATGGTGAGTGCACAAACAGCCTCTGGCTAAAGACAAACAGGGAAATATGGCACATGGTTTCACTGGCAGAGAATTAAAAGAGTAAGTTCCTGTAAAACAACATTTTTTTGTTCAGTTTGACTACGTAAACAAGATATAATATACTAATAACCCAGTTTTAGAAGTGCTGGTTCATGTATCTTTCTACTTTTCCCTGCCTTCCAGACTTAATGCTATTGCTAAGCTAACTGTCTTCAGGCTGTTTTTGAATTTGTAGTGAACAGATAAGAGATTAGTCTAGTCAATCTTTTTATCTAACCCTTGGTAATAAAATAAATAAGCATATTCCCTTTAACTACTCCTTGAAGAATTGAAAACAGCACAGGGCTAAAAATGAATTATACTATTAACTGTATCTATAAGCACCAAAACACACTCATTATATAATATTTGAAGCCAATGCACTTAAATTAATGGAAACAGTTTCAAGAATAAATAAGGCTGCAAGAAGCATTTCAATCTGTTAAGAGGGTATTTGAAACCCACTGCTCTTATACTCACCTGTAGCACCTCGTAGATGGCTTTCTTATACATCGGTTGCTTGTTGTAAGTTGGTTGGTGAAAGGCATTACTGAAGGAACTTAAAGGCAAGAGTTTCTCTACACAGACCTTTAAAATACACAGAAAATTTAATAACTGTTAAGTTCTGGTGGGCATTAAATGTACTAGTATTGTTGTCAGGTATAGAGTGTCAAAAGATGAATAAAATATATGTTTATACTGGAAAAGAGCAACTGGTTAAGTAAATAAAACAAAAAGCTCATTATAAAGTGTGTGGTTGTCACTGTAAACAGAAGACTGCTTTTCTTAATTCCTCATAAAAAAAAATCACCTGACAGTAATATTAATCTTGGCTCTAAACTCTCACCACTGAGAATTTTCCATCTCCAAACCACATGACCCATCTGGTTCCCTCTGCAGCTCTGCTCCGTCCCGTCATCCACCAGGATACGATGCGGCCTGGCCACCAAGAGAATCCTCGCAGCTTCCCCCAAACCAGCTCGCCGATGCCAAAACCACGACCATCCTGCAGCCAAAATAAAAGACAAATCATCCGTTCTGGTCAGGATTGTGAAACCTTTTTAAACACTGTCTGTCACAGGATTTTTTGGAGGGAATTGTAAAGTTAGATAAAAAAATATAAAATAAGACAGCATTATACTAAATAAAAATATATGTAGCAACAATAATTAAAGACGATTACTTACCTTTATATCATTTATAGTATATATAAGGGTGACATTTATTAATCCGCTAATAAGTTTCTCAGTTAATCTCCTGGTCTATAAAATGTCAATGTCAAGAAAATGATCATTGTACTTTCCCAAAACCCCTGGTTAAATTTTCAATACAATAAAGTCATTATCAAAAAACATGCTGATTTATTTTTGTGTAGATCAACTAATTAATCGATGGATTTTTTCAGGTCTAATATAAATATAACCTTAAACTAACTTTGTTTCCTCTTAATTTTACACATCAAAATCTGTTTACTGATCCTGAGGAGTAGTACTATATATGTTAATACAGTTCTATCATTAGTGTTTTAAAGCTCTTTACATACATACATCAGGACAGCAGAAAGCTTATATTAGTATATTGTTAAAGTTATGTATTGTGTTTATTGAGGTATGCACTCAAACTGTACAAGATGCTAAGATGTCTTAATAAATGCCTTGTCCATTGTATTTCAAACATTTACCCTAAATTCAATGTGATGCACAGTATCTACCATCTTAGCAAATTCTGGCTCTCCAAGGGGCTGACATTTGTACCCCAAGAGATACTTGAGGATTAACCCTTGCCTTAAACTAAATCCTTTCTCTAACAAAGATCCCTGTTGCAAAATCCTGTTAGTCTACAGCTAGACATTAATCAACATGAATCACGTTCGAAATTATCTTACCTCATACTCTGGCTCAGTGTCTGCAGACTTGGGGGACGTCTTTTCTCCACCTCCGATGATGATGGGTTCAGGCGTCATGGCCACAGTGGGGGAAGCTGGATCAGTAGGCTGCTGCTGTTGTTGTTGCTGCTGCTGCTGGTGCTGCAGCAACGGTTGTGATTGCTGTTGATACTGAGGCTGAGAGTGCGACTGAGGCGAAGGTTGTTGCTGCTGCTTTGAAGGCTGTGGGTGCTTGATTATTAAGATCTCTTCTTTCTGCATCTCTCTTTCATTCTCCTCGTGATCCTTCATCGCGTTCATCACTGACATGAGTTTGGCCTTTTTCTCTGCCTGAAACACAATCCAGTGACAGCAGAGATAAGAATGGGGCTCTTCATGTGATCTGTACATTCACTGAGATAAATCTGAGAGCAAAATTTGAATTTTGATCCAGCTGTTACTTTTCTAAGTGACTGGAAAGTAATTCTTGAAATGTTTCAAATTTGACCAAATATAACACCTCCCTAGTAGTTATGATTAATGTGTTAGCAAACAGTTTAACAGCTTAATTACACATTCAGCAGTCATGGAACAAAATTAGCATGGCTCTAATTTTCCCTCATTAATAATTAACATTTTCTTTTTTTGCTCTTTTTTGGTTCTCACCACCTTCTGGGGGAAGAAACATAGCTCTACTGACTAGTTGCTCACACTGTGTATCTGCTGTTTGGTGTTTAACAGGTAGCGAGCAGTGGGTTCTGAGAACTTTATCATTGAAATCAGCTGCAATATCTGAAAATGCCCCAGTGAATGCAGTGAGTGTGAAAAAACGTTAGGCTTTGAAACAGAAACAATAAGCTAAAATATGTTAAAGCACTGGGTAGAGCTAAGGGGAAATAATGTGTCAGTTACTAGAAAATCCTACATGCCATTATGAATGCAGGATTTTCAATAAAACCGTATTACAAGCATGTACAGGCCAATACTGTTTGTAGCCATTTAGTACAATACAATTGGTACACCTCATCTCTGCTGTATACATGTAGAATCTTGATTGTGGGAGTCTGAAAGTCTTTGTAAACATGTCTTGTGTGTAGTGTGCATAGTAACGCTACAGTCCACAGTTGCAGTGCAGAGTTCACTGGGTTTGTGGTACCTGACACTGAACTGCTAGGTCGATCAGAGAGGACGAGATGCAGCCGGGACTTAAGCCTCTCACAGTAAATCCCCAACAGCTGCACTCATTCTGATGTCTCTCTCTCAAACACACACACACACACGCGCTAGTACTCACATGCTAACTTTCTTCTCCTTTTCTCACCCTCTTGTTCTTTTACTGTACATGCACACACACGCACAAAGAATATATATCTAAAGTCCCATATGTAAACACGTGTTAGTTCTACTATAGGCTCCACGTGAGAGCAGCGTTGCACAGCTGTGCTTACTTTCCTCAAGTCTTTCTCAGGTTCTCAGGTCTCACACATACTGTAAATGTCCGGAGCTGGACTGCGTGTGTGGGAAGAGGAGAAAAAAGGCAAACAGAAGAGAGAGTGAGAGAGCGTATAGCAACTCCGTCCTCTCTCCCAGTGTGACTCGTAAACAATAGCACCTTTAAGGGGAGGTGGTTCCTGGACGGCGTGGGGAGGGGTTTCTGCGCAGAAGAGTAGAAACATGTGCTCTTCAATCAAGAGGCTATGCTGTGGTTTATAAATATCTGTACTGTAGTGCTGGATGGATGGTTCAAAGCCCTTGGCCATATGTGTTAGGCCTCTTGGCTCCAACACAAGCACACTAGAGTTAGTGTTCGACAGCCTGCTCGGATGTGTGGTTCCAGATGGTAAACTGCAAAAACTAACACATGTCAATTAAACTGCTAAATGTGTTACGTGTATGGGCAGAAACAATCAATAATCATATCAGCAAGTGAGGAGAGTAGCCACTGGTGCAGGCGGGAAAGAATGAAGGGACTGAGAATAACTTCAAAGCAAGATTTTATGCATTTAGCCTATTTACCTCTGGTGACCTGGTCATTACAGATATACTGATGCATCTGTAAATGGCAATAAAGCTGTGCTGCTGTTACTGTGCTCATTTTGGTGTGTTTTGGGTCAGACTGTCTCCAGGGTTCTTTCTCCTGAGAGCCAATGAGAAAGTGACGCTGACAACGCCAGTGTGGGGAGGAGGGAGAGAAAGTACAGTGCCTATAAGAACCAGATATTTGTGTCTGGACTTCTTCCCAGTTGTAAATGCCCCCCTTTTGGGGGCCTCATAGTGTGTGTGCAGCTCCACCAGCAAGGCAGGCCCTCTGAGTCTAAAGGGGAAAATAGGAATGGGGGTAGTGGAGACACAATGCAGTCTTTATCATTTATGCACGCCTGCCCGTCGCTGACAGCTCAGAAATACCACCACTTACATGTGCTGTCACGCCATGCTAAGGACAAATACCAAAATTGACAGCTTCAGATTTATAAACACAGAACAAATGTGTTTAAACAACATTACAGTGAAAACATCTAAACTTTCACCCCCTGAAAAAGTATGTTACATACAAATACAATGGAAAGCCAACCTAAGATACTGTACTTACAGTGGATTTTGCTATGGAGAGAGTGAAAACTATACCTCTATGGTCCGCTGGCAGAGTGTAAAGACATGTTGGGTGCACAATAAGGGATAATCTGACTTAAAGGCTGTGCAGCATGATACCCTGAGGGCTTAAGGGGTGACAGAGTGTACTGGGAAGCAGAAAAAAATAAAAGAGATATTGATCTCCAGGGTTTGCAGATGATATTTTAGTACCTAATCTGGGTTGTACTTGTTAACAAAGAGGCCATGATTACTGCCTAGCTTCAGTTATTTAGGACAACAAATGCCTATTATAAGGTTTTTAACCCCACAAGGAAATTTTTTTGGACTCGAAGAGTCAAAAGAGCTGTAATGAATCACGCTGGTGTGTAACCCTTGAAAACTTGCATATAATACAGGTAGAAAAACAACAAGCATCAAACTAAATGGATATTAGAGAAAAAACTGTTAGCAGGAAAGGTGCCTTATAGTACATTCTGCAAACTCTGACAAAGTAAACTGTCAGCGAACATTACTTCCTCACACAACATGACAACGAGCCTTTGAAGCAACACAAAAGAGTTTGACCTTTGAATGCAGTAGTCTCTCGTGTGCAACAGGCAAGAGAGACACAGTAGGAACTGTTTTGTGTAACTGCTTGATGGATTATGTGAGATATGTTTTTAGTCCAAAGACCTAAGCTTATGTGCTGAGCAGGACTCTAGACAAATAATAAAAAACCTTTCTTAAAGCTATAATATACAACTTACAGTAAGCCAGCCCTAACATTAGACTTGAAATCAATCCACTCTGCTCCATCCAGCACTTATTCTCACTGCTCTGCTGTGCTCTACTACAATCTGCTACGCTCCAGAAAATTACAATAAATGAGAATTTTCAAAAATGTACTAATAAAGCAGCATTCAAAAATACTCTATCGGTAATGAATAGTTTAGAAGGGCAAGCCTTGCTCTAAAACTTTTAGAAGCGAATATCTCTGCAGTGCTGGCAGTGTTGTTCAACAAGTGATCAAATGAGGCTTTGAAAGCACCTTTCCACATTAAGATACATTTTGGATTATATTTCTACAAAAAAAATATAAAAAAAAGTTATATACTGTATCTTTGAATACACACAGGCCCAACAGGTGTAGTTAATTCAAAATGCACCAGAAACCTCCTAAACCAAAAATCCTAAACTTTGATAAGGGCTGCTCTTAAAGTGAAAAAACTGTCGGAAAATGCACAAGCGGCAGGTTCTGTTGTGCAGGAATGTGGCTACTGCATTCATTAGCCTGATTTTAGCACACATCCCTACCAAGACTGCATATATCATGAGTGGCCTTGAGGGGGGGCATTCCAAAAGAGGCCATCTGGTTCTCATTGTATTGCATCCATTTAAGAGATAATTAGGAATATTACAGAGTCAGAAACAGAATTCCCCATGAATCTACAACTGGAGTTGTTATAAAAAGCTCCCTGAGGAGGCTGCTCGGTTTACTTCAAATCACTTCAAAGTTCTTCTAGTAATCAAATTACTGTTCTTACAGTAAATCTCTGTCCTGAATCAAACAGAACAAAGTACACAATAATAGGAAGGAAATGGCTTTGAGGCCTACACAACTTAACATTTTTCCCAGTTTAATGTTACGCAAGTTAAAACATAATGATTCTGAAAAAATGCAACATTTTTTAAGGATAATTGTATTTGACCTAAAAAAATATGCTTTTTGCTATTTAACAGGAAATAGTTTACAGCACACATTCACCCCACGGGAAAACTTTTTTTTCCACGCAAGCAACTTTTTCCCAAACATGGCTAAAGCCTGTCCACACTTTATCTTTTAAAGATATGCTTTCCCTTTAAGCTGTGCAGAGCAGATGGTCCACAACAACTCTCGTGGAAATACCTGAAGTCAGCATATTCCCCTTGCTGTAAGCAGCCTAATCAGACATGCACACTATTCTCCCCTGTGCTATCAAACAATGTAGTGCACATACCCATACATGCCAGCGCGCAACTCTCATAATCCAGTGTGGGGCTTGAGTTTTTTTCAACCCCACTCTCGGGGTAGAAGAGATCGCTTAAAAAAAGAAAGCATGAACATTTCTTTGTCTGGAATTCAGGGTCAGGTGATTGCCAACAGGAATTCTGGTTGGCTAGAGAGGACTTGCAAAATGTTGGCAGCGAGCCAAGAGGTTGTCTTGCAAGCAGGGCTGGAAATTTGCTGCAAACCTCATCTTCACCCTCATATCCATAGCACAGAGTTCATTTCCATACATGGGGGATGGGTCACAAGAAGAATGGGGGAGGGAGACAGTAAAGGAGCGACGGAGTCCACTGTCCACAAGGCACATGAAAAAAAAGAGATCCTGGAAAAAGTGCAAGACGACAGTAACCCTTTCAGTCACTATGTCCTCCCTGCTGCAGAGGCATGCAACAGTGAAACGCTCCTAGGCATGACCAGAACCAAAACTGAAGGCTATGCATCACACTACTCCTCAGGAAGGGACTTTGATGTCAAAACAAATCAGTCTTTGTTAGATCAAAGTTTGCAATGCTCAGATGACAAAAGGGGAAAAAACATTCACATTCACAATTTGCATCTTGCAACTCCTCCAAATCAACCCAGTAGAGACCTAATACAGAGAAAATTCACCTCTGTTTGGAAAATGTTAACTGCCTACTTCAATCATATTTTACGGCATTTTACTTGTAGTACTCGGGCATGTCCTGCTAATTTGGCAGTATTTCTTCCCTGGAGACATTTTTATGGCCTTCTTTGGAGGAGAGCAGGGGGGCAGGGAGGGAGAAGAAATGGAAGACCCCATGTTCATAGTATGGACTACTTATTATGTAACAGATGAAGTTCATTACATTACTATCAGAAGCCATTTTTGACATGAATGAGCAATGTTACAGACTTCACAACTTTACGACTTCACAATGTTCCAAGAAGAAATCATAGTTTCGATAAACTGTCACATCAGCAAAGAAGGAGCACTGTATGATCCTTCTTAATGCAGTACAAATGTCTGTGTACTACCAACAAACCAATCCCATAACAAGATCCAAGGATTATGTAGTAGGTGTTCTGGAGCTTTTCATCATATCCCATGATCTTACACAGCAGATGTTTTCAATTTGCCCAGTTTTCATATAATTCAAGTGGCTCAGAGTCTGAGATTAAAAGTTTCTTATTGACATTCAGCTAGAACAAACTTTTTTTTTTTTAACACATTTTGATCAGAGGTTAAAAATACACCTACATTTTTAGGACAACATGAATGATAAGTCCTTTAAGTGCTCATGAAAATGAAAATCTGGACATCTATTATTATAAAATATACTTTACAACCTTCATCGGCTGAGAATATGAAACAATAAGAAGCTCCAGAACAGCTACTAAAGGAAATTCAGCCAGATACATGCACACCAAGGAAGTGATCATTTCATGGTCAGTGTACAGTTGGATATGGTGGAACAGGCTCTGTTTGAGGGAACACTCAATGAATCCAAGCAGCAATGTGGATTCTGTAGAGAGTTAATCCCCTAAACATGAACATAAGTCTTAGTTGAAAACACAAAACAACAACAACAACAACACAAAAATACCATATAAAGGTGACACAGATGCAGGGACACCATATAAAAAGGTTTGGGGCGTTGGAAAGAGCTGCAGCAATGCGGCAGCAAACTGTGCTGGCATGAGGGTGTTTGCCAGATTTACAGTGAGGGGGGGTGTCAGATTATAATGTCTGTAATGTACACTCAAATTAATGTGACTGGATAATACTACTGAAGATACACACTCACGAATACAAGTACAGTACAAGTGTAACTTCAATGACTAGCCAGAAGTAATGTTAAGTGTCAACTGCAGTTTCCATTAATGAACTTAACTGGGTTCCCAATGCAAAGAGCTCTGGCAAAAAAACACAGTATCATCTGACACAAATGTCAAACCTGGAGTAACTTTTGCCTCAGTACTGTGTCACTCAGCAAGGTGATGTACTGACGGATTTCATACTTTTAAGCAAACAATCCTGTTGATTACTTTGAATGTGAGTGGTGTGCTTCTACTTCTAGATCTACTAATTAGATTTGCAACGTTTTAATAAAAAAATCATGCATCATCAAACAGACCACTGCAGCTATATGTGATTTTTCCTTTGCTAATACAACAGACAAGAACAAAACCAGGAAACGCAGCAGCAGGCTGAGCCAATGGCCCTGGAAATCCACTGAAATAAATGGTACCTTCATGAGATAGCAAATGACCCATCAAATACACTTGGCTGTGAATACACCACAAGACCGATGCATCTTTGACCCTGGCAGTTTTAGTCATCGCCTGTCACTCATCCTGCTGTTTACTGTGGCTGGGACAGAGCTGGGGTACTCACCTCCATCTTCCACTTGGCCAGCCACTCCTCTCTGGTCCGCTTGCTAATGTAATAAGGGTCACCAGCCTGGAAGGTTATTCTGGGCATGGGCCTCTGACGAAGGCTGATCTCCCAACCAACTCCCCCTCGCAGCCTGCCTCGACCTCCCTGTTTAAAGTATTTAAAAAAAAATAAATAAGTTAGCTACTTATTTATGATTCTTCTTTAAAGAGATTCACTCATAAGTAAGGATCCAGATTTGTAGTAAATCTGTGCATCCAATCTGTCATTAAAGCCGTGGGACAAATCCTAGTTAACAGGTGGGTTTTGGTTGAGGGCGATGAGGTTGTCAGATTTTTGAAAAGATGACTCACATGTGGATGTGCCCTGTTGTGCTATTAGCTTGTGATTGGTCAGGCAGCAACAAGAGATGCCACAGTATGTAATCACAACTCCCTGGCAACAGTCTCAAGGTCACCAGCACTAACTTATACAAAGAGCTCCCAAGTGTATTTGATATTTCAAATCCATACAACATTAGGTACCATTTCTTTCAAAAGTCCAGAGTCAAGAAAACTATTATGCTTTTCTGGACCCTGAAGAACAAGGTGACTATGCAATGGTGAAGACATAATTACATTCAGTGCAAGATTTCACCATACATCCGTGGGAGAGCAGGTGGCAAAAGGTTTACGATGCGCTGGTTTTGTGTTTTTACTTTTAAGAGTTAGATACCTGTTCAATATGAAGCTAGAGCCAGCAGCTGACCAGCTTAGCTTAGCATAAAGTGAGGAAAACTCACTAATTGACAAGTTATACCTTGAAAACAAACACCAAAGTGTAAAAAGAAGCTGAAGTGAGAAATACTGAAATAATAGATCAATACCGCCCTGGTGACTTTATGCAGAATATACACAGTAGCAGCAATCGGCAGCTGTAGCTTCATATTTACATATATAATTTCTCTGCAAGACAACAAACACGCCAAAATGACAACCAGCTCCTACAGTCACGAAAAAACAGCTCCCCCTCATCAAACCTACATCCTGTGCTACAATCAAGAGCACGTCATGAGACAAATGAAGGACCAGAGGTGGTAGAGGTAATCGAATTCGATATTAAAGTAAAAGTACAAGTGCTTGCCTAAAAACAAATACTCCGCTACAAATAGAGGTACCACTTCAAATTTTTTCCACAAGCTGAAGTACTTAGAATATGATCTAAAAGGTACTTTAATTACAAAAGTACATAAAATACATTAATTTCTAAATGAAGTTAACAATATTGAATTTGATGCTGACCTTCAAAGGAGAAAATTGTGGCAATGAAAATTAATAAAAAATGAGGGTCTCTGTTACAGGGTGAATTTGTGTGGAACAAAAACAGCACCTGGTAAACATGGAGTTAATTTTAAAGATGGTTAATCTATAATACTGTATCATCATTTATTCCTTGATTATTTTTAAATAAAAGCTATAGCCCCAAGAAGTTACTAGGAACTAAAGCTGTTAAATATATATTGGAGTAAAATGTTCAATCATTCTCTCTGAACTGCAGTGGAGTAAGTTATTTACCACCTCTAAGAAGGACATTACTACAACAAAACTGGATGGATTGACAAGTTGATAACAAACCCATATGATGGGGTCAGGAGGAGTATCCAGTTATTTTCAGCATATATCCCAGAGAGCTGTATTTTGTCAAGTAAAAAAGTATGTTATAAAAACAGTTTCCATTCAAGCTTCACCACGACCATGCGGTTTGTGACAGGAAAGGTAATTTACCCCAGAAAAGAAGCTACATCCCTGACAAGTGTTAAAGACACCTCAAGAGTTACATCAGCCAGAGAACAAAGAAAAACAGTGGGGAAATCTTACCTCAGTCTTGACTGAATCACCACCGTCCTCCTCCTTGTGCTCCACATCTAGAGAGAAGACAGCGACACAATGGATGGCCTGAATCAGTCAGAAGGGAGCGGAAAACTGGCCACATCAGTTATCCCCGTATCTGTGTCCTCTCATTCATCAATAAACCTTATGACACATTTATTACGCCAAATTGTTATGCTTGCTATATCATCCAATTAACTGTGTATTTGACCAAATTACAGCCAAATTAACAAATCTGCTGAGCGACACAGGAGCTTTTGCTTTCAGGTGCCATATGAGGGTTTGATGCAACCCAGAGGGTTTGGAGTGGCTGCCCAGGTTATGATGAGTGTGGAGAGGGGCCAGGTTTACTTTGGCAAACCTCACACTTCTGACCTTATATCTCCCCTTCATGAGACACACAGCTGTTTGCTATTAGCATGGCCCCTCCCATGCTGCTGACACAGAGCCATAAAGGCAACAACATACTGCTTCACTTCTGTGACTCTGGGGCTGTATGTAATCTTCCTGCCAATCTCCAAACCCTCATCAGGATCAAGACATTAATCTTTTCTTGCTGCTGTTTAGTTATGTAGAAGTGGACAGTATAGAAGCTCATATTTGTTCGGTGTTATTTGGAACAGAAAATAGAGGTAGAGATTAAAAATATGTTAATCTACAACCTGAAAAGATCCATTCGGTAGCTGTTCTAGAGTTTTTGATCAAAGTTGATGATCTTGATCAGCAGATCGAGTTTAACCAGTTTTCACATTTCCGTTGTTCTGAGCACTTCACAGCATGGATGTGAGTTTTTACTACACTACAGTTATAATTGATACTTTATATTAATTTGCGATATATCTGGTTTTACCTGGTTAAATGGAGGAAGAACAAAAAATTTAATGATTGACAGATTCACTGTTTCAGCTCTACAAATGACTGCTTTTACTCTTGATATTCAATTACTTAAGTTTTTGTACTTTAACTTATGAAAACTCTGAACTTTTACTTAAGTGAGCATGTTTAATTTGCAGTATTGTCATTTATGAAATTAAATGAAATATTGTCACGCTTCAAACACCAGTAATGTTATTATAACTCTTTTGCACTTTTCTTAGAAAGACAAATATTTTGCACAGGGGGCAAAAGAAAAACATATATGCAGAGGAAGTTGCAAAACCAAAAGAAGGAGGTGCAGCAGCAGGGTAGAGATCATCAAAAATAGCACAGAAAACATTTGGTGATGTGTGCACTGAAACCACAGGCTAATAAAATGTCTTAAAGACAATAAAAGCTGCCGTTGGGGTTTCCTATTAACTTTGCCATGATTTAAGATGTGGGGGTCCACAACAACAAGGCTGTGTTATTCATTCTTAAACAGCATTATTTGCCTGTGTTCAGCAGAGCAGTGAGGGGTTAGCCAAGGTGCATGGATACCACCCAACTGAAACACCAGGAAGGCAGTTAGGATTCATGATTCATGAAAAACGTTTCATCCGCAGCAGCAGAAGCAGAAGCAGAAAAACTGATAAGGAGGCCAAAATCAGCTTCTACAGCTCAAACTAACACCTCTGGTGTAACTTTCAAAAATATTCTTTTAAATGTAAGCAAGTGATTCTAAAAGTGCACAGACTCAGTGATATGACACCAGTGGAGTATACACACATCACTCAAGCAGCTGTCTCCTAAATTAGCATGATGGCAGAGCCTGAGTAAACATGACTATCTGCTGACTCGAAGCCCAAACACTATCATAACACTTGAGCCCTGAGAGGTTAAGGACAACGTTTGATGACATGTTTTCTGCACAGCCAACACTGGCCTGTCAGTGAAGTGCCCTACAGACCTGTCCAAACAATAGTTCGCTCTCTTAGCAGCCTCTTAAAGTTGGTTCCATGTGTAGTTGAGCTCTATGTATCTCCCTCCCCCCTTGCTCTTTTTTCCACTCCTCTCTCCTGGTCTCCTCGTCCTCATCGGGAATAAATGACTATATAACAAATCGGTGAGGCAGTGTGAACTGCCAAGGTCGCTGGGTTTGCGAGGGGAGCTGGCTAATGTTGCCCAAAGAGAATATTACTTGCCAGTCTGGCTTCCAGCTCTCATATTGCTAGAGTTCAGTTCCACTACAGCCAGAGCTCAAATCCTTTCTGTGCACTCCAGATGGATAACATAAACCCTGTTTAGCTGACTATCGATCCACCACACTGACCCCTAACAAGGACTCTGCTCCTCTCTCTCTGAAATGATTATATATCAACAGTCTCTTTATTATGGCATTAATGCCTTCCTGCATGTATATTTTAATCACACTCTGTTTAATAAGCTTACAGAAAAGTAAATCTATACAGAATATCATCCACAGTGTTTTTTGCAACAGGATCACTTAGAGCAAACTCTTACTGCTTTAGGCACCACAGTCGCCTCACCTGAAGTCTACTAACTAATCTGCAATCTGCAATTCAAAATTTGCCTTTTACTCACTCCTCCATATGACTTTAATGTTCAGATTCATTTTTAGTGTGTCGTGGGCATCAGAAATTACTCACAAACTGACGCCAAACCTTTTTCTTGTGTGTGTGGATGCAGCCAGCAAACAACAAACTATCCATTCTGCAATATGTTCACACATTACTATATGACTGTCTGCAGCCTGCAGCATCAAAAAAACTAACACATACATAGCAATAGTTGTAAAGTCTTTGTGGCTAACACTGTTAATGCTGACTACTTACAGTAGTTCCTCTTTAAGTGTATTCCAAACAGTCTGCTGTTTGTTGCTAGAATGTAAAAGGACTTTGTCCATAAATGGGCTGGTACTTTAAAACTGTGTGAAATGTTAAGAATTACTGCAATATAGTGAGTGTCATTATGTTCAAAGATGCTAATTCAGTTAAATAGCTAGAAAAAAAACACTGTTTAGGGGCTGCTGTTGCAATTTCCTGTATGTCAGTAAGGGTAGTTATTGGCTTTCTGTGACGGGCAGAGCATTAGCACGAATGTTTTGTCGTTTTCCTGAACATGGGAGGTTGTTTGAGAACCAACAGCCTGTGCACTGTTTGCATCTTCTTACTGAAAGAACAATAGTGGTACAATAGTGAAAGATTGTATTAACCTGGTTTGAAACAAATTACTTTTGTGTTATATCAGCTTGATAAACTCTATATGCCCATTCACTTTAGACTTTAGACTAATGGTCATGTGGCTATAACAGACTGCAGTCCACTATATGTTTCTTCTGCAGAAGTAAAAGTGATGATCAAGTGTAATTTTAAAAGACAAATGCCACAACTTAAACCCTACAACTACACTGAACCACATACGTAATCAAAAACAACGCAATTTGTGGCAAGGAGAATGCTAGAAGCTATCGGCAATACTTTTACAGTACTGATTCAACACTAGCGTGATAGGGGTTACCATTATACTAACCCTATAGTAAGTATAGTGAATCTTGCCATGAATTTAATGTTGCAATATTTAAAATTGTATGTTGCACCGCCATAAAGTTGGGAGACTTACAAAAAAAAGACTTAAAAATAAATCATTGTTGAAATGGAAGCAACAGAGGGTGTGCTACCACTGACTTTTATTGCTTTGCATGAGTTTAGTTATAAAAATTCTTATTCCTACACTTCCCATAATGCAACCTGAAAAGCATCTTTGCTTTAGACCCTCTCTGCATGAATACATGATGATGTAATCAGGGTTATTTTCTCAGACTTGAAAAAGTTCTCATGCTCTCATGTCGAGCTCTTTGTGTTCCTTACTGTATCATGGTAAAGCTGAGCATTGTTAGACTCAGAAATCTTGTTCTAGCCTTTTTACACCTAAAGCAAACAGGGTTATTCCTGGTTTTTGCTTGGAAGTGAAGTAACATATCCTAGAATCAGAGATCAGGTGAATACAGAGTGCAGACTCAGTTTGTAAAGAGTTCTGGGCAAAACGCCATCCACCTGGCAGGGCCCCCGACGGGGAGGTGGCCGCAACAGAGACCTGACAGCTCCCAAAAGAGGCTCGTTGCCAGGAGACGAGTTGCTCCTCCCCTGGCTTTATTTACTGCACTCCTCATCAAGGTCATAGCCGGTGTCTCTGCAGCCGAGAGACGAGCGAGAGAGACAAGTAGCTGAGAGAGATACATAGAGAGAGATGTGACTAAAAAGCAGAGTGGGGGCTGGGCAGTTAAGTGATATGGTTAACCTTCCTGTTGGACTACAAACTACCTGTCATCACCACCTCCTCTCAACAATATCTACCTGATTTACGTCACGTTTATATACTAAATTTAGCTGCTTCTGCACTGTGGCTGGTGCAGATTCAGTTATGTAGGGTCAAAATTTTAAATGTATTAAAATGTGTACACTCTGCATATAGGATGGTTATTTCACATAACGCAATTTAAATTAACAATAATTTGATGTAAAATAAATTAAGTCTATTAGGACAAAATATACTAAAACTGTAATGTCATAATGTTTGACTTTAAAATCATGCTTTCTTTCCTCTCGTCTTAGCAGTTCCTGTGCCTTTTTTAACTAAATTCACAAAATTAAAACTAATTGTTTTAATAATTAATTGATAAATAACTAATTGAAAACAACAGTTTCCATAATTAATTAATCCAATGTTTAGTGTCTCAATCAATTGAAAAACTGCAAATATTCACATAAAAGAAGTCAAAATCAACCAATAACATTATCTATGACTTTACACAACTTAACTAAAAACCATTTATCAAAGTAAGTTCACTAATTATTTAATCAACTTGTTGTTTTATGACTTCAATACAATACTACTTCATGGAACATACTCTGAATGATCTTTTGCAATTATCTTTTAGGAACTAAAACAGTTTACACATTTAGATGTGCTGAGGCTGAGGTTGACTCCCTTTGCTGCTACATTACATCAAAGACGACTTATTTTAGTATCACTGAGTTTCTTTTTCATTGAAGCTGTCGGTTTCTCCACTACAACAGTTGTCTTGGTCACATGGTGCAAGCTGCATGTTCAAATGTCAACTTGTGCATATTGAAACCACAGAGGCATAAGAAATGAAGAGAAGTGAAGTACAGCAATGAAGCATTCAGTATAATATTTATAAAATGTGTATTAACTGTATGAACTATAAATATGTCTAATGTACTCTGCAGACTTAATATTTACTAGTGCCCTTTCTTCACATCACTGTGCACACTTGCAACACTAGCCTCTGTGCTACTAATTCTGGCAGTGTTGACATGCTCTGTGTGTGGAGCTGCACAGACCCACTCAGTCTGACACCCGTTCAGAGTTCATTACTCAACATCTTGTATTAATCACATGACATTTGCTGCTGAATTCAACGAGGGCAGAACAAAAGCTGAACTAGTGGAAGCCGAGAACTCACATTTCGTTGGGCGCTCCAGTTTCCGCCTCCCTCGTTTCTTGTGTGGTATTGTCAGGCTGTCGTCCTTGTCTTTCTCTAAGTCCTGCTCTTCCTGGCTGGGCAGGAATCCGTTCTCCTGAGAAGGGCTCCGGCTCTGACCCTGGTGGCTGTCTTCTACTCGGCAGGAGGAAGGGCTTCTGGGGATCCCATTCTCCACATCCCTCTCCTCCTGTTTGAGGAAGCAGGCTTCGGATGTTCTGTCTCTGTGCCCGCCCATGTCTCCATTATGGACCAGTGCCATGGACGGCCTACCCACCCCAGTGTAGCTGTTGCTCACACCCCCACCGTCTTTGAAAGAGCCACAGCTCTCAACCTGCACACAGGGGGAAGAGGAGACTGAAATATGAACATCCTAGCAATCTATCAGCTCTAGAAATTACAGTATTATGGCTTCAGCAGTATGTTACAGTTTGATATTTTGAAGGTGCACAACAGTGTTGTGCCTGTCAGCAGTTATGACATATCACTGGATATTCTCCAGCTGGCTGTACAATAAACAAAACCTTTCAGGATTCACGACAAATCATCCAGCACACAAAAAGGTCATCTGGGTGAGCAACAATAAAACAGCTGGCATTCACAGTGAGGATCAGCACTTTTGAGTTTCTGTTGGTTAAATGGGCTATTTGAAAGAAAAAGTGAATTAATTCATCCATCCATTTCATATTAGATAAGCTTAATTTCATCCCTCAAGCCAACGCAGCTCTATCTAGACTGAGCCAAACATGGAGCTCAACATCCACACTTAGTCACTTAAACATTGAGTTATGGTATTTCCCATTCAGCTCTGTTAAACTGGAGTTGTAAACTTCAGAACTGTGCCAGTAATACTGTTGTATAGCCTTTAACTTGGAAAGAGAAGAAGGGATTACATTACAGTTCATCAGGTACACTACTGAGCTTCCTCTAGTCAAGCATTCATCATTACAGCAGCATGGAAATATGTGAAGAATGTTGGCTGTTTGACAACTGAAAAGTTTCTCTCTCCGTCCAGTTTGGAACGCCCAGTTAAACTATTTCATTCTATGCAGAGGAGTAAATTCAAAGGAGGCTGACCCATCCGAAGCTGCAGTTTAAGTTACAGTGGCAGACATTCTGTTCTTACACCTAAAAAAGCACCAACTGTCTTATAAGACTTCGAAAATATTTGTTTCAAGGGTTTGAAGAAATGTGATCAGAATGTCAGAATGTGTCTGCTGCCGCCTAAAAATAGCCTTAAAAACACAGTTTCTCACAGGATCCCATTTATGGGTCACTGGGAAAAGAAAGTGGAGCATGCCTTGTGAGATCAGAGTGTCAACACTGATGAGAGCAGCGCTCAAGCTTTCATTTCCTGTAGATGTAGATATAGCAGTTTGCATTTAAGGCAAGCAACACTAATGCTTCAGAAGGCATCTGACTGACAGCAGACGATATTTAGCAAACACAAGATCCTGTGCTGGAAGCTAAAAGGTTGAATTCGGTCCTCACATTGAACAGGCAAACACAATGTAAAACTAGTTTTAATGTGACCCAGAGAACCATAAAACCTCTGTGTAAAGAATGCAATGCATATTATGCGGAACCAAGATGCTAAATAAAGTTGTACAGCATCATAAAACAAAGCTACTTCAAGTCGAAGTTGGTTTTTAAGCATTCCTCGCAGGCAGCCAAACTCTAAATGGTTTCATCACTGTAGCAACTGAGAACAAATTAGCTGTAAATATTTAACAGTTGCACTCATACAGAGAGCGGCACTTTAGTAAATCTGTTTGACACAATGAATGAAAACAACAAACCTGCAGCTCAGACGTTATTAATATTCAGACTCAATTCATAACTACAAAAAAGAAGCTGCAGAGTGTGTGGGTTCAGGCAAAAACCCACAAAGAAAAGCAAACAGATGCAAACAGAGTCGAACACATGCGCACATTAAGCCTCACACAGACACACACACATCGACAGTACACAAAATTGTCGCTGAAAGAATTACGCAACAGATTAATGACCCACTGAACTACATGAGGCCCCTGCCAGAGGTCAGAGGTCACAGTTGGTAAATAAGGCAGCTCAGACAGGCAGACAGAGGTCAAAACACTGGCTACATAATCCAACTTACTGCTGAATCAGTACGACTTACACTCCACCATACTACTATATGTAGTACTACATAACGACTTTAAGAAATTATTAAATCTGCACTTTTTAGGCAACTGTTTTTAGCAAACAAACCATGATTAACCAAATGTAGAGAAAGAGTCACATCAGGAGCTGATGGGCACCAAAAGAGAACTAAAATAAAGAGTAAAAAATCTGATTAATGCTGCTTTAAGTACTTTTTCCCTAGTGGGAGAAATTTGTTTCAAAGAGATGCACATGGACTAAAAGTAAATATCAGTAAGTTCTAAATCAGCCTCTCAATTTATTCCTAATCCTCTGGATGACACCATATGATAGTTTCTTTAAATTATATTGTACATATAAGGCTTTAGGAGTGCGATATTATTGATTTCAAGTGGGGAATTTTGTGCAGATTACTAAGTAATGTGACCCTCCTACAGACAAGCTAAAGGCACAGAGCCCATGATAGTACAACGCACTTAACAGAAGTTAATAATTAAAATGGAAAACTACATGAGAGGAGGTAAATGAATACACACTCCTCCTCTTATGCTTGAGGCCTTAGTACATAATAATTACCACACAAAAAGAAAAAAAAACATACTGCAATGATCCATGTTAGCATTCAAAATAAAATTTGCCCTTTTTGAGTGACTGCATGAATCAGAAAATAACAACAGTCAAACACCTATGGCACTGAAGTGGCACATATGATAGTCCTCAACAGCTGTGAAAACACCGACTGAAATCCCAACCACCCTGATTCTGAGTATAGCTTGGTACTACCACTCAGCTGCTTTAAATACAGTGATGCAAGCCCTTCAGCACATCCCCACCATATTTTATCAGCAAATATTTTTGCAGTGCCCTTGTGAGTTTAATGAATCACACTGTGAGAACTCATTAACATGATTTTAAGGCAAACGTTTATGCAAATGACAACATCTTAGGGAAAAATATCCAGATACATGCTAGCCCAAGAGTCTTTATTTTATCAAGGCTTTTCACTGCAAAAGGCTTCACGAACAGATTACAAATGATGTTATTGTTGTGTCTCCATGTGGTAGAGACTGTGTTATGTTTATTCATGAGCACAAAGAGGTACAAGTAGTATCTCACAGGTTAAAACCTTTATTTTTGTACTGAAGCTGCTGACGAAGTGTCGCTTCTCTGTTTTTCAATTTTTTCTTTCTGTGAAAGGTCTGTTGTCATAAGGAGAGAGAGAAACAAATGTTCACATAGACAACATTGTACACTTTTGGACAGTTTCTCCTTAGAAGCATTCAAGGGTTTGAATCACCACCCCCATCTCAGCCATATCATATAACAGCTTTTAAATGACTCCACCCCCAGCTGTGTCAGACAATTTCTACAAGCTGGCATTCACTCCTGTGTCATGCAGTGAAACGGATGAGTAAGTAATCAAAGTCTGAACATCTACTTTTTCCATTCTTCACACAGCTAATTCTGTCACTTTAGTGACAAATGAGTGAAACGTTATGAACGTCTTCCAGAGGAGATGTCTGAAAATATATGTAGTCATGACTGGATCATTTTCAACCATAAACAAATGAAAAAGTAGGATTTGTTTAATCTCATTTGTTAACAAACTTTTAAGCACCGTTGTAAATGATTAATTGTATCTTGAAAACCAATATTAACTGCTGATAAAAAATGCATGGGTGGGTGTAGCTGTCTGACATTTTCAACACTCACTGCAAACTGCTTGCGTTTTCTTCCAGGCTTGCCAACTTTACAAGAGGCACTACTTTTAGCTGACTTCTCCTCTGTCACCAGGTCCATGTCCAGTATTGTGCTCTCACCCTGTGAACAAAAAACACAATTTGTGTACACAGAACACAATATTTTTGACACAGTATCATGCAATAACTGAAGCAACACTGCACTTATTAATGGGCCTCGATACACATAATGTAGGACACTACAGCTTTCCAGGTTATGAAAGATTGTATTTGTGCATATAGTAGACAAAGTGGCAGTTACACCCCAACCAAAGACACCTGATCTGCAGGACACACAAAACTGCATCACACCAAGACACTTGAGCATTCTGGAGCATTGCAACAGGTCCTCGAGTGTCTTTGGTTGAGTAGACAATGAGACAAACAGAAATTGAATGACACGTTCCTTTGAACTAGGCTGAAGTAAAAGCTTCGCAGACGCAGAGCTGACCTTCCACAGACAATCTCCTCTTGACACCGTTACAAAGACGCCGACCGGCCCCCACCTTCTCCTGCTGCAATTTCCTTTTGATTAATAAAACTGTCTACCCCCATGAACAAAGCCCGATGTCAGCCACCACCAAGTACCCCTGGGGTTGATGGGAGAAAAGATGATCCTAATGTAGATGCTTTGAGTTTCAATATTGACTGAATAGGGCCACCAGCACCAGGTCTGAATGCAAATGAGACAGCAAGGCCATTCCTGACAGCTGAGGTGGGGGGGCTGGGTCCTTATTAAACTCCTTCAGGGTTGAATATGAGAAGATAAATGGCATTTCTGCACCATAATCTCTCAGCTGACTTGTTGGTAAGTACTTTTTATGCAATTAATCACAATAATTCCAATAAGATTAAAGCTCCAGAACAGCTTCTGAATGGGAATGGTGAAGCAAAAAGATACTGTTTACAATAAACAATAACTAGTACATTTCCCCCATTCAATTGTGATGTCACACTGAAATTTGTGACCTCAGATCCTGGGACACATGAAGGTTAAGAATGGAAATATTAAATGTTGACAGGCTGGAATCATGCATTACTACTATCAAAATTTGTGAAATCAAAACTGTGTAATGTGTAACCTTATGCTATGGTGAGAGCAATAAAAATATAATCTGTGAAATGGCTAACAAACCATGTTCCTTATCAGGTTACAGAATAATGTGTAACACTGACCAGGGATTGGTGCAACATTTCATCACCTTTTTTCTCCAGCTTGTTATTTTCTGCCTCTGCATCAGACCAGTTAAATAAAAATTGCGAATTAAAGACTTAAAAAAAAAAAAAAAAAAAAAGGCTTTAGAACATGCTTATAATGCAACTGACTGCAGTTTAATCATTTAAAAGGTGGACGACATTAATAAACACAGGTATGTGTTTTAAAGTTCAGGCCATGTTACATTCTGAGAGTGTTTGCTGCTAAAAAAAAATAATTCCATCAACCATTAGTGTCCCAGGGTGATAAACTAATTTACATAAAGAAACTGATGTGATCGGAGTAACTGAGGCGGTGATTAATGAGCACAGGCTTATAATTGATGAAAAATTACACTAAAATCTGACGACATCATCACACAATATACATCAGTGAATTTCTGGATACAGATACAGAGTGTATTGATAAGCCTATATTTAAGTTAATTGTTATTTTAAAGGTAGAAATTGATCCCTTTTTTGAGAGAATGTGTTTTTCAGATGGTGCTGGTTCATTGTGTGCTTGCTAATAGACCAGACCTAATAGCGTGGTGCTTTGGTTTTTCCTTAGCAGTGCGGCAGAATTTGCATAGATAATAGCACGTTTTGAGTGCAGCCTGGCGTGCAGGCTCATTTGGGAACCACTTACATGGATGACACAATTCAGTGGTGCCTGGCTATCTCTGCAGGAACAGCCTACACCACACTGCTTGTCCAATTCTCAACCTAAGAGCGTCGACATACTGAATGAAAATAGCACGCCATTTTCACACACAGCTTCACCCTAATATTTTATACAAAAAACAACATAAAAGCCTGAAATAGGATTTGTTGTTGCCTGGAGTGAACCCTACTACACTGTCAATTTCTCTACACTATTTACGTCTGGGTAGCCGGTTATTTAAGGCAATGTCTGTTGCCAAGCAACAAGACTAAGGGCAGTACTGTGTAATGGGAATGTAGAGGAAGAGGACAGATCCCCCCAGTAAAAGAGCCGTAGAGCCATTTCAGCTCCAGCTCAACCTACACCAGCCAACGCCCACGTCACCAACCACCATTACAA
Source organism: Sandelia bainsii (assembly GCA_032362345.1). NCBI lineage: Eukaryota > Metazoa > Chordata > Actinopteri > Anabantiformes > Anabantidae > Sandelia > Sandelia bainsii. The sequence goes on from JAUMHL010000015.1 coordinate 6,081,234, forward strand.
CAGCAAATGTCACATAATACAGCTGCACCTCGCAACAGTGATGCTGTGGCTGCCACCGTGGAGCAGCTGTGATGCTGCAGTTACACATGGTCTGTAATAATGAGTCTGTCTGCATCACGAAAGATGACATTGCACTCCACATGCTGTTGGAGTCTTCAGTATAAATCTGACTATGTCTTCAATAAACAGAAAGAATCAATACCACCAAGTCAGCCTCAGGAAGTCTTTGGATTGCAGAGATCAATAATGTATTAGCTTGACTGATTGATTAACTCCAATTAATCAATCAGTTTCAGTACAATTTTCAAATCCAGATTAATCAACAACCTAACTCAGGTCATTCATAAAACCAAAACACACTGAATGACTGAATGAACCAGTTGAACCCACCATGGCTGTAAAGTTGAGAAATCCTGAGTCATTCACCAACACACCATGTTTCAGACGGCGCTCATAAATACCTTCCCGAGACACACTTTTATGTTTCGCACATGTTTCTCACCATTCTCTTTGCAGGTGAATCCGTGAAGTCTGGTGCTTTGAATGCAGCGGTGTTGGCATTGGTGAACGGGTTGGACGGCATTATGGGCTTATGGGTGATGTCTGACGATGGGTGGTGCAGATGATGGAAGATTCAGGTGAAGATAAACTCAAACAAAAGTAAAAAATGAGAGATGATCCCTCTTCTCCTCACTCTCCTGGAAGGTGAGAAAGAAAAGTGGACAATCAGTTTGGTCAATCATCACACCTTAGGTACACTTTAGTTTTGCATTGTGGTGCTTTAATTCAGAAGTGAGTAGAGCTTCATGCAAACTATACTGCAATAACTACTAGTGTATTTTCCTAAAATCAGTTTAGTTCAGTCGTATTTTCTATCATAAAAAGGCACTTACTTCCTTTGTGAGCGCATATCACGTATAGGAACCTCATAGGCTGCTATATAGGATACTGCTCGACTACTATTGCCTATAGGGCTTGCGCCACTTTTTACACCACATGGATGTATGGGTGTACAGTATTCGACAACACATGGCTGATAGGGTGCGCACAGTAACCTGAATAATACTATAAAATAAACTTTGGATGATCATAACGTTAGATATGAATTTAAAAATGATTAATATTTCATTTTCACGTAAAGTATCTGGGTTAATGTTACTCCAGCAGTCAGCCATGCGCAGCACAGTCACACTGTTGCACTCGTGGAAATATGCACAAAAAAAATCATAAGCATATGTATCTACATTCATACAGGAAGGGGTTAAGTCAGGAGTGATGGTAATCGGCTCTGCTTTATTTGAAAGGTCTAATATGCTGTTGGAATGAAAGTCCTCGCTCCTGAAAAATAATAACGGAACATGTAATGTTGAAAAATTATTTATTGTAAGGCCACACATGCGTTTAATGTCACCGCATTTCCATGCACATGAAGCTACAGTCAGGCCACACGCCAGCGTTACTGCGATCGACTGACTTTCATTTATAATTCAATGAGCTGTGCGTTTAAATCCGCAAAGTTTAGTTTAGTCGTCTTTTGCAACAGGGAAGTCTGCAGTATGAGCCAGGGGATTGTGGGTCTTTACAGGCCACGGCCACTGAAGAATAAATCCCCGTTATTTTTCTAATAAGGCCAGTGTTTTAAGGAGCCGCGATCCTGGTTCTGGTGCTGCAAATTCGGTCAAGTTCAAGTGCACATCGCGATGTCCAATCAGCACTTCTGCAAAAAGCCAACCCTAAATCGCTATTTTCCCATTTCCATCGAGCGCCTTCCGCTCTCAGGGCTTTCACGTTTTTGTTCACATCCTGTGCGGTTACCAGTGCCGGGTTAAACGATTTAAATGCGCGAATCGCTGTGTGTTCGTTACCCGATTTTCCCAAGTCCCAGGCCTGACCCTTTTTGTCGCGCTTGCTCCCGGAGCCTCCTTCCTCTTCTCTCCCCGTCCTCCACCTCCCCAGCCGGCCAGCTCTCTTCCAGATGCGCCGCTCTCACTGCAGGGCCCTGCAGACGGTGGACCTTAGTTCCTAAAACTTGGGAGCAGTGACGTCACGTCACGTGGCCAGACAGCGAGGACTCCCCTTTGCCGCACATGCGGTGCGTCTCTTCCGCAGAGAGCGCACATGCGCACAGAGGTCACTTTATTAGGTACACCTGTAAAAACCAATGCAATCTATGAATTCATAATTCCTAATCTTATTTACATAAATGAGGAGGCCAACACGTTAGAAGCACTTCTTAAAAGAATGTATGTTATATCCAGTTTCTGCTGTTTTGTGCTTCTACTCTACTATTTTTTCAACAGTTGTAGTCACTTATCAGACAAAGATCAGACGTCAGCTGTATGAAAATGATGATTTGACGCAGATGATGCAGAAACATGCAGGCGTGTCTAAAAAACAATGGCAAAATGAAGACTCCCTCGCATCAGACTCATAAATCTGCACAGTAGGTTATATCCAGTACCATCACAATATGATGAGGAAATCCCTGAGAAAGTGATTGGGAGTGATTGTAAGCATGGCTTTTACATTAGTTCTCCTCACTCTAAAATTGTACAGTAAATAAAGTTTTACACCCCCCTTAGTTAAGCAAAATCGGAGTCCTATACAATACTACCGCACAAATCGCAAGACTGATGCGCACCGGTCGCTCTGGTCGGTCATGTGACATGACGTCACTCCTCCCAAGTCTTGGGAACTAAGGAGCACCCCTGCAGACAGTCTGCTGCGGCCACCGGGTCCTAAAGATAGCAATTTCACTACCGTACAAACCACTACAACAGAGCATGCAGAGGGCTGAGGGGTGAAGGCGGTCTGAGATTAAAAAATAATTACTGCAAAAAGGATACTGAAATATACATATCTAGGTTCAATAGCTCTTTATTGTTATCAAGGATCCAATGTGCTGAAACTACTGAAATATGGCCTTTTAAAAACATTTATTTATTTAGTATATTTGACAGGTGAGAGTATAGCTAAAGACAGCAGAAAGTAAGTGCAGTGAGGGGGAGTATTAGAGGTTAAAGGGTTCAAAGCCAGAATATAATAAAACAGTGTGACTCTTAGATCACTACACTTCGATGCGTTTGTTTACATGTTTTTATATCAGTAACCAGCTGTAATGAATTTTTAAACTTTGAGTGTCTCTGACTGTAAAGTAAAAATAAGCACTACAGCTCATTTTCACTGCTGCCCTCCCATGCACCTTCATATCTGAGTGCAGTTATGTGCAGTTTTTTTTCAGAAGTCCATAAAATATACAACAAACCTAAACAAATCTTCTTTGAATGATGATAAAATGAGCACAGGAACCGGAGGAGACTTTGTTTTAAACTGCTTCATTTATGGGCCCCTTGGTGGTTGTGGGGACCTAAGTAGCCATGTAATTACTTGCTGCCTCAAGCAAGTTTTGGGGCCTAGTGAAGTAAAAAATATACCTGGTGGTTTTAAAGTGTGCCTCATCAGTTTATGCCCTACAGTAAATTTTTTAGATTATTCTACAGTCTTTAATGACTTGAAATTGTAAGACACAATACTCTTAATCTTAAACTTATATATATCCATACAGTGCATTGGTTTATATAAAGCTGCACAGTCTACTACCTGCTGATTTTACTGTATATATTTTTGTCTGGTCAAATTTTAATCAGATCAAATGTCATTCATATAGTCCAGTGTCATAAATCACAAATTTCCCTCAAGGAGCATCACAATCAGTACAACATACAACATCTTCTTTCCTCAGAGTCTCAAATTGAATTAAGAAATATCCCTTTAAAACACTTTAATGGGGAAAAAGACGTCAGAAAGAGCAACAGAGGAGGGATCCCTCTTCCAGGATGGACAGACAGACAGATGTAGATGCTGTTTGTGTAAGTAAAGATGCTTGAGTACATACAGTGTGGTAATGTGGTAAGTGCTTCACATATAGTGGTTTCTGCAGACATTTGCACTCTTCTCACATTGCACAGTAATTACACCGTGTAGGCCCCATATGTAATGTTTACATTTGTGTATTTTAGACATCTTATCTATTCATACTGTACACTTTTTATTCTTCAAATGTAGTGTTCTCCAATCAAATCCAACCTTCTTCAAAGCAGACATTTTAATCTCCAAAAACACACATGTAACTAATAACATTTTATTGCTGAATTGTGTTGCATTGAAGCAGAGCCATTGTTAATGTTATTAGTTCCACTTGTGCTTTTCCTGCTACGACAAGTCAAAGTGTCAAAAACTGGACAAAACTAATTCATCTGAGAACAATAAAAAACATGATTGCTCTGGCACTACAAGGCCCCAAGACTCATTAGCTGCAATATTTATCTAGAAAACAATATAAAATTTACAATTGGAATGTCCCAGAAAAAGGTTATTCAGTGGCAACTGGACTTGTTTTAGTTCCTTGAAGACGTTTTGCCTCCTATCCTGAAGGCTTTCTCAATTCTGACTGACTTGAAGCAGGTTGCCTGTTACCTGCTTCTCCATGACCCAGATGACTGAGAATCTTCACAGACATACAATGTATGAATTTCTCACAGGAAATAAGAAACAGTGATCACCAACAAACAAACACATAAGTCATGTCCAAAATTTACTGGTGTAGTAGCTAGAGACCCTGAAATTCATTGTTGATGATATTACCTCAGTCAGATTCATATTTTGTCACTTTTGAACCGTTTCTGTTCTAGAGCTAGTGTCCTCTCAAAAAATGAAATTATGCAGCTGTTGAAAATTATACCAAAGTGAATCACAAAAATGCTCCAATATTAGTGATGTTTGCAGAATCTTGCTGTATAACAACAACATGTGGTACTGGGCTAAATTGAAATATATTTTGTATGTTTAGTTAAATGTTTGCAGCAGGTTAATGTGGTTCACTGATCTGGAAGCAGCAGCGTCTCCACTTTCTCATAGAGTCAGTTGCATTCAATGGTTCACCTGAGGACAGTAGCCATAGCAGGAGCAAGATGATGCCATGTGACCTACAGACGGGAGCAGTGCGTACCTGCTCTCTGAAGAGGATGTTAAGAGGTCTTGAACTCATCTCTCCTTCATGTATTTTTCCCACTGTGTGGGCCTGGAGCAACAGGAAGAAAGGTAATTTAGTTTTTGTAGGTGAAGCAGGAAAAGGAAAAGGGACACTAAGAACAGTAAAATGGCAAAAAGACAATATGGAAACAGAAGACATCAATGGAGGAAATACTCAGATCCTGAAGTAAAAAGAGTAACATTAAAATGTTCACTAGTTCACCAGTGCAATGTTTGGTAAAATTTACTTGATGTAGAAAATGTTGCAGCAAAATGACCCCTGTATGTAAATTATTTGTAAAACCTAATTTGTAAAAAGTGAATAAACATAATGAAAGTGGTGCATGAAAAGACAATCGTCAGTACAACTTGAAAGACCTAGATTCAAGACTACAGAAAAGAGATGCTGTTAACATTAGCTGTAGACTGTAACTTTGACAGTGTTAACTTTCTCATCAGTTACCACTAGAGTCTGCACTATTTATGCAGGTAATGACACACTGTGTGTACGTATGACTTCTGTGATTGGAGACGCACAACTCAGCTGGTGAACTTACTGTGATTCTTTTGATTGTGCCTTCGGAAAACCTGTACTCCTTATAATGTGTAAGAATGCATCATATTTAATGAGCTGATCACTTGATTTGACAGACTGAAAAAGTAAGCAGTAACTCCAGCTGTCAAATAAGGTAATGAAGTAAAGATTAAACATTTTCCCAGTGAAATTTAGTGAAATTTTAGTCAGGTTGAGTCTTTACTCAAATTTTAGTTTGAGTAGAGGTTAAGGGGACGATAAGGGAAGTGTTCAAGCAAAGTACAAATGTCTGAAGAAAGTATTCAGTGATGATTAATTTAAAAAACAGTCACAGTCATATTTTAAATGTTTTTAATATATCACACATTTGATTTATTTACAAAAGACAGTGGCTTTGTGACATAAAACTATGTTCTGTAAAATCAATATGAGAAACAAATTTGTACCAGAAGCAGAACCATACAGAACACACATATCAACAAATATCAGGGGGACGTTCGAGGTTGCCCTCTTTGCACATTGTCTCTCTGCAAACAATAAAAGGATCACAATGTATGCACCTTTGTTTGACTGGCTGTGTTTTATTTGTATAACCCCGAGTGTCATCTGACAGGGTATACAGTATTGCCTCTGCACTGGTTAAAAATGACATCAGTGACTGTCTATCAGTACATTTGGAATGTATTTTATATCTTTGTTAATTATTAAATGTGTCCAGCAGATTTCAGCAGTGGAAACCATTAAATGTGAACATGTCCAGGGATTTTGTGAATAAACTACGGGCAACAACAACATACTAAAGCAGATATACTTTGATATATACCTGTAATTTGTATGACACACAATGTCTGCAAACAGTTTGGCACAAATGTAAAGGCTAAGCATAAGATTCCCCCAGAACATATTAAATAAATAAATAAAATCTCTACAAAGTCACAGACTAAAACGTTGACATAAAGGCTGAGAGGTCAGCTTATTTGCTGAATGGGTTACTTGATACAGCACTTCACAGAACAGCTACAGGCACAAAAGAACAAAACATTTGGCATTCAAATGCACGGCCAGAATAAAGGGGAAGACAGTAATTCTTTAAATTTTTATCTCTATGTTTTAATAATTTTTGGATTTTGAGCTAAACAAAATAAATTTCATGACAGCAGTGGTCGCAGAACTTTAAATTACGGCGATTTTGTTTTTATACCGTTTTTACATGAATCAGTATTTGGGCAGCTATGCAAGTGTGAGTGTGCACGTGAGTCTGTGTTTTGACAAACTCATTACAAAGACTATACTCCACTAATACTGTAAACCAGAATAAGAACAATAATAATAACACAGAGAGGAACAGAGAACTGAATAATAAAAAACATCACATTTAGAACAATAATAACAGAGGAGCCTCATATTATTCTTTTCCTTGACACAGTGTAACATGCTGCTGAAACCTTATACTTAGCTCATAGGATAGGCTTACTGTACAACTCTCTGAAGAAAAAGTTCACACTTTCTGTGGTTTAGTACAGTCAGATTTGATCAATTACACCCCTTTGAGAACATTTTACTCTGAAACTGCCCCCAGACCTTTATTACTGTATTACATTTATTAAAACCAGGCATTGCTCATTTTTAATTTGAGATGAATGAAACCGGAATGACAAAAAAAAAAAACATGGAACCAGAAGACAAAAATGTAAAGGTAACACTGACAAGATCTGTCTGACTCTAAATAAACATCCTTTCTGTTTCACTGCTACCTCTGTAACAGACGGATCGCTTTGCTTTTCAGTGAAACACACAAATTCACACACAGACAAACTATTTCCAACAACATGTGTCACCAAAAAGCACTTAAGAAAAACTTATCTCCTTCTTACAATCCACATTTTTTACCCAACATTTGATCACTTGCTGTTGTTTTCTTCTTCATATTTAAAGAGTTTCATTCCAAATTAGACATGTGAAGTGAGAGTACAATGAACTACTTTAGTAAAATCTTAACAAAACCTTACAACATGAATCACGAGAAAGTTGAAAGACTAATTTGTGAATAACAGTGGATGCATATTGGAATGAAACCCTTCACATTCATTTTAAATTGTCGCTGACCTTTAACTTCTGATGATGATTTCTAACATGTAAAGGACATTCCCACCAAATTTCACCTAGAGTAGCTCTGCAGTCCCTGAGCACCTACCTTCATTGCACTTAAACATTTTCAATATTTCTTTATTAGCTAAATAAAGCTATCTAAGCACTTCCTACTTGCTTAATTCCTGACATCCTCACATACTATATGTGTTCATTTTGTAACTCACAACTAAAATTCAGTTCCTAAGTTCATTAATATTAAACATCCTGAGGTGCTTCCCTACACAATAAATACTGAGGCTACCAGCTGGTCAGTGTATTTCGGGAGGAGGCACCGTGCTGCGTTAGGTGTTACAATGCCCTTCAGGTCATTCAGTTTCCAGTGGGAGGAAACAAGACTCTGCAACAAGACATTATTGTTTTTGGAGTAGCCCCTAGGTTTCTCCTAACTGCACAGCCCTCTTATTTGCAAGGGTGGCTTACTGAGAGCACAGTAGCAGCAGAACAGTATGTGACAGGTGAGTGTGTTTACATGCACGCAGTATTCTGGAGACCTGCTCATATCCCCAGAACGAGGACAGGCTGTTAATTTGCATCTTCGGGCTGCAGTGGTGCATACAGCTGGACCCAAGAAGAAATAATATTAGTGTAATTTTCTTAAGTAAATGGACGCAAGGGCTGCAACTATTTTTCATAATTAGACAGTATAATTAATATTCTAAATGATTGGTGGAGCAGTTTGGGGAAGTATGCTTATTCATATCTTGCTTAGAGTTTTACTGACAGCAATATTATATCTGCCAGGCAAATAAAGGGGCTGGCTATATTTTGTTTGTTTTACCTGTGCAGAGACAAAAAAAACTGCATTAAGTCACTATGGCAAGGACACAACCCCTTATATCTCAACTTCTTCTTTTTACATGTTTTTTGTGTAATCAATCAAAAAATATATCATATGTTAATTAGTGATATTTAGAGGTACAGGAAGGTTTTTGCTTAAAATCTCTATTAGTCTGTAAGTTTCCTAAAATTGTAAACACCCACAACCCATAGCAGATACAGTTTGCTTATCTTTAACAATGAGAAGAGTGAGAACAGCTAGTCTGGGTCCAAAGGGTACCACAATCTCTAAGAATCACTCTTTAACATGGTATATACATTTGTTTGTGTTATGGTTTTACAGGGGATTAAGTGCCAGAAAATATATGATTTTCTGAGCTTGTCACTTCGATAGTAAGACTTTAGGAAGTTGCTTTTTTACCTTTACCTATAGTCATATATTGTCATATCACTATCAGCAATAAAGGATATTTTTCTCAAAATTTACACTGGAGCATATCATGGCTATTGTAAACAGGCCATTGTTTTACATGTTTTAGCTCTAAAGTATCAGAATACTGACGTTCAAGTAAACACGCTCAACATGAATTCTGAGGCAGGACACTTATGTCACCCCAGCTGCCATCATAAACCCACACAGAGCTGGCACAGCATGGTACAGTACCTAAATTCAGACATGAGTGCAACTTCATGCAAAAATAATTTAAAAAAGAAATAAAGGAATACTAGCGCTAATCATACAAAAGCAATGATGGGGAACAAGTTATGACAGGAGGTCACCTGCAAGTTCCCATGGTCATGTGTTTACAGTGTTTTATTTACAGAATGATCTGCTGCAGGGGAAGAGTTGGGAGAGAAAGCACAGCAAGCCATTCCTTAGCAGTCATGAGGGAAATCATTGGGTAATTACAGCAGTTTTTGTTTACAGGACAACATACACACTCGCTAATTAGACACATCTTGCTACCTGCAAGGTGTGAAGAAACATTTTTTTTTCACATAGTGAAATCCTGTTAGATTACAGCATGCATTACTCTACGTGCTAATGCCAGGGGGGTTGTTGTTGTTGTTACTGATTCTTCCCAATTGTTGACTGTATGTCCTTACAGAACACGATGGTGTCGTCTTTCCCTCAGTGCTTCTGTACTCTCACTGTGCCTGGATACAAACACAGAAGAGCTTATTTAGTGCTGCTGACAGCCTGCACAGCCTGGATGAATTAGTTAAAAAAAATATAAATGACTCTGTGGCAATCTGCCATCACCTTGCTAATTGTCGAAAAGTTGTCGGAAAGTTGTGGCAGCAGCTCATTATAAAAAGCTAAACATGTATTTTTTTGGCTGCTAAAGGTCTCATGCAAATGTTTAACTGCAGCCCTCTCATCCAGTCCAAATAATTAACAAACAATGCAGTTGGTATTAGCTCTAGCTACTATTTCTGTAGTTGTAGAAATTACTAGTACAACTTGTTCATATATAAAATTATTATATACAGAAGTAAAGAAGAGCAATGGTTGTAGTCATTTTATTTCATCCCCTTATCTTGAGATATTAAGTTAATTATTCACTTATCTCAGGATGGCTCGATTTGATCATCTTGTTATCTTGAGAAAACCTGCTGTTAATTCCAAGCATAGAAAAATACCAGGCTAATTTCTCATGATAACGAGTTAGTTAATGGATAATGTGTTAATTAGCTTGAGATAACATGTGTTCTGAGATAACGGGATTATTAAGGCACAAACCTCGCCAAAAATTTCTTGAGAAAGATTATAAAAACGACTGTTGTTGACTTCTTTAGTATGGTGTGTATGTTTAATCTAATATTATTTAATTATAACTCCTACTTTTTGTTCTTCATTCTGCTTCAGCTGAAAAAAAGAAAGGAAATAATGCGTGTTCATGTTTTGGCCAATCTTTATGATTGACACAAATAATTCTGTACTCTGTTTTTCAGCGGCATACTCTACATAGAGTGTTTTGACCATATGATGGGTGGTGTAAGACTCAATTAAAGTGCTGTATTAACATGTGCTGGACTCACCTCTGTCCCCACCGTTCCTCATGTTGGTCTCCTCTTCTTCTCCCCCGTCATCTACTTTAAAAATAAAACATGAGACTTCAGTGACAATGTTCTTGGTCAGTTTACAGACTTATACACAGAGAAAAACACCAAATGAGCCAGTGGTAGATCTAGAAAATTTTACATGGGGGGGCAAAGGAGTGGCAAGAAGTCTAGGCAGGGTGGCAATGCTGGACCTCCTCAGTGAAGTATGTGAAAATCCCCTATATGTAAATGGACATAAATACACTTTAAAACTATTTATTGTATCATTATCTCTGCTAAGAAAACAAAGACAATCTTTAGGTATAAATGAGAAAAAAGATTTTAAGGACATAAAAGTTGGGGGGGCAGCTGGAGGGGCAGGGCTCTACAGCAGGGGGGCAGTTGCCCCCCCTTGCCCCCCTGTAGATCCACCCCTGAAATGAGCATATGCACGACACAAAGAGAAAGAAAGATAAAGATATCAAAAGATATCCAAACCATTAAACATGTGTCATGGACTAACCTGAGTGGAGCTCTTTCACCAGTGATGACATGGTGTTCGTGATTGAATCAGCAGCAACTAATAGATCATTCCGAAGATTTCTAGGTACACCTGGGAGACAGATGTTGTCAAACCAAATTTAAAAAAGCGTTACTTGTCTTAGAGTGTAAGGCTTAGCAAAGGCAGTTTAAGTGCAACTGGGGTGTTAGTATCACTGCATTACTTCTGTACCTAAAGTTCACTAACATCAGGTTAATAAGTCAGTAACTTCTACAATGCGCAAAAGTTTTATAATTAGTGCTCTTTGTTTCAGGTGTAGGTGCATACTAACCCTGAGCAAAGGCCTCCAGTACGTCCCCTCCCACCCCAGCCAGACAGTCTTGTGGTGTGTGGGTTGGGGTGGACCCAGCTGAGGTGGATCGTATGGGCATGGGCATGGAGCAGCCTGCACCGTGACTCGGGGAAGAATGAGGGGAGCCGCCAGACTGGGACTGCAACATACAAACACCTGTGGTTAATATTATCAGTTAATAATTTAACCTCCTATTTGGAAATCAACTGTCTGTGCCCCAAACAGTTATGCTGATGGGGAATAAACTTTGGATTATTTTTTGTTTATTAACCCACTTTATCTGTCAGGTTTATTTCATCTCAGTGATTCTTGAAACTAATGTTAAAGAAATATGTTTGTTTGCTTTCTTGTTGAGAGACAGTCATTAGGTTTTAAGGTGTTACTAAGCATATTTTATCATCTTTGGACAGAGCCAGATTAGCTGTTTCCCCATTTTCTGTCTCTGTGCAAAGCCAGTGTTCAGTCAACCAGTGTTATTACGTGGCAAAGTTAACAAATAGACGGTACAGTATATAATGTTATACAGATGGCATACTGGGTAGTCTTAGGTGTGCAAACCTTCAATCTGGGCTACAAGACAAAGTGAAAAAATAATTAAATCCAATTAATCTCGTCATCAACAAGGCAGTTCTGGAACAGATACGTTTCAATTTAAGACGTTGTACTGCACTAACAGATTGTAGCTTTAAGAAGAGATGACCTTTTTGTTTTCAAAGGTGACTTTATTAAAACAAAGGCAGACACAGATGTGACCAAAAGAACTTAATCCTTATAGGGAGAACAAATAAAAACAATAGTTTAAAAGCAAGAAAAACTTGGTAATCCTATACTGGCTGGCTATACTCTGTGTCTCTGTGGTCCACCTTTACTTCATCGAGAGGGTAATGAGAACCATGTGTGAGTGAGCGAATGGGCCCTGTGCTGAGTCTGGAGCTATATCTCACAGAGAAAGGATCATTGTGCGTCTCTGGGACTGGTGCAGGCCCAGGTTGATGGCTCAGAGCCAGGCAGCAGATGGCCAGCCAGACTGCAGTCACATTAGACGGGAGGTTGTTAGTGCCGATGAAAGGAACATGTCCCTGACATTTGGGCTAAGAAAAACACAGTTCTCTGAACTTGTTTGGACCACAGACCTGAGATACCTGGTTTTAAAGATTGTGTCTAAGTCCGTGGTTTGAGTTCTGTAATACTGCTAGCAATAAGTGCCTGAATAAGATGACTAGATCAGTGTAACCCAGTTAGAGAGAGAAATCCTATCATCTTCCCTAACATCCTTCTTAAAATCTATTATAGAAATCTTCTTCAATCACATCTGTGTGAAGGGGGGGATATAGAGGCATTAAACTAAGTGCTATGACTAGAGCCAGGTATTGAGCCTACAAACTGAATTAAGGGCAACTTACAGCCTGCTTCTGCTCCTCATCCTATCAGCCATCAAAGGTAAGCAGAAAGAGAGAGTAAAAAGAGTGAGAGCAACAGAATTAAAGCAGTGAAAGAAGAAGGAGAAAGGGATTTTCTGCATGCACCATAAGGCACCTTAACACAACTTCTCATTGCTGTATTTGTTTGTCAGATTTAAACATGTCCACACACTTCATTTAATCAAACATGCCAGATGCCATCAAGCTTTAAAGACGTGAATGTATAAGATCAATTAGGACAGACATAACCTGTAAAATGCTAAAGACGAACAGAAGATTTGGCACATTCAGTTGTGTGCTTATTATTATTACCAATATGATGTGGTTTTGTCCCACATATGTACTAAATCTTCAAGTAGCAGTTGAATATTTTACCTTTAGCAGCCTCATGAGTCCCTCCAGCTGCACCATCAGCTCCCGTCTGCTCTCCTGCAGGGCTGACATGCGCCTCTCCAGCTCGTCCTTCCTGTGTCTGTGACATAAGCACAGAGCTACTAGTTTGGGAACGTTTCATGTTTCAAGTTTAAACAAAAGCAATTCAAAGTCATTTACCAGTTACTTAAAGCACTAAAACAATAGAACATATGTTATAACATAACTTTAGTTCATTCTTATAAGAAGACAGTTTTCATACAGTTGGTGCAAATCTCAAATCAGTTGGCTGTTCCATAATTTAGGAGCATAAGTTTCGAATCACTAGAGTTTGATTAAACTCGGAGAATTCGGAGAAGATAGCCATCTTGTGACCTGAAAAATCTGCTAAGCTGATTAACCAGAAGCATTATGGATATTTATCTGTGAAGATTCTCAGAAGAGTCTCAGATTATGGATATTCATTCTGAAGCCAATCTATTACGTGATCTTTAGACCACAAACTAAATCTTTACAGTCTGATTGCAAAATATTTCATAAGGTAATGACGTGTAACACACTTTAGCTCCATCAACCCAATGATCACTTTCAGACAAACAGATGATGCATGTTAAATGTACTGAATGTATAGTGATGTGGCATTTTGTATTTGGACTATACTACTGCTTTCTACTGAGATCTTGATATTCTAGTGTTGCAGTATTTCTCTAGACCATTTCATTAAGGCACAAATGTTTTTAATCTACCGTTAAATAAGACCCACAAATTATTTTTTGCAAAGTTACAATATTGGAGCTTACATTTATTTCTACTCTTCACCTTTTTTCTACATTTAACATTCAGGAAGTGGCTCCTTTGTTGTGCTACTGGCCAACATAAACCTTTTAACTATAACCAATCAACATCTGGACTACTGTAGAGCACCTAGCATCACAATGTCTTTTGATGAATCAAAAAGTTTGAATTGCAACACTAAAGAGAGGTGAGCGATTCGCTACGGAAAGACGAGGCTGCCGTACTCCAGGAATACAACAGTTCAATTCAATTCAATTCAACTTTATTTGTATAGCGCCAAATCACAACATAAGTCATCTCAAGGCACTTTACACTGTAAGGTTTAGGACCTTACACAAAATATATATATACAGAATATTTGTAGAAAACCCAACAGTCCCACTCGAGCAAG